>VUYV01000919.1:26881-38557 GCA_008711295.1 Anarhynchus alexandrinus | reverse complement strand
ATAATCTTCCCCCGCCCCATCCCCCTCGCCCTCAGGAGAAAGAGAGGGGAATCTGAAAAAAAATTTGAGGGAAAAAAAAAAAAAAAAGAAGAAAAAAAAAAAGCTCCGAGTCGATGCTGCACAGGGGGGAGGGGAGGGCACCGCCGCCAGGAGAACGGGTCCCTGACCCAAAAACGGGACGTTTCACCTCGGGACGGGGCCGCGGCCTCGACGCGGCGTCCTGCCCACGTGAAGGGAAGAGTTGTGAAAAAAGAAAAAGAATAAAGATCGATAATGAATGAGTTACGGTGACGTGAGAGAGGAGGGGAACTTACTTCGGTGGATTTAATCATTTTTTGAGTCGTAGTTAACCTAAAAACCGTACGGAAATATTTTTACGTTGTTTTTACCGGTGCTCCGGTAGGAAGAAGTGGCCACGGTTGTTCTGGAACAGCCCTCACCTGCGGCGGCCGCCTGTTTGCGGCTCGAGCGAGCCAAAATCGGGGTTTTCCTCCTCTTTCTGCCGCTCCCCGCGCAGTCGCGGAGGGGGGAAGCGAGGAGTCCGGCGCTCTGTAAAAATGGAAACGGGGATAAAACGCTTCGGGTTCGGGGTGCGCCGTCGGGAAGGGGCTTTCTGGCGCCGCGAGTCGTTTCCCAGGGCGGGAGGACGTGAGGGCGAAATCCCGCGTTGGGCGTCTACTGAAAAGAGTCCGAAATCCCCCAAAATATTAGAAAAGTTCGTGACGGAGCCATCCGGAGAGTCGGTCACCTCCGATTTGACTTGTTCACTGGAGATTCGTGGGATTGGAACTCCCGGAGCCCATTCAAAAACGGGAGAGTCACTCCTTCGGCAATAAAAATGGGGGTTTTTTGGGGGTCTGTTTTCAGTGGAAATGGGGCTCTCCGATTTTAGGGCAAGTCGGGAACCTAAATTCCTCCTGGCTGGAATTTTAAAAGCGCTGTAATCTCTAAAATGGGTATAATATTACTGCTGTACTTCCCAGCGCGGGAGGAATTTGGGTCTAATTCACCGCAAAATGCCGCCGGCTCGTTAATGCTTTACATTTCCGTGGCGTTCGTCGCGGGGAGCTTTCTACATTTTTGGTGGACTCGTAGATGAGAGGCGAAGGATGAGGGGCAGGGACAATTCTGACTTGTTTAGTGCGCTCCTGGGTTGGTATTTGTAGGTACTCGGCTGGAAGAGAACGGTTATAAACCGACGCGTCCGAAAACTTCCGATTCCAATCAGGCGCCGCGGCCGCGTTTAAACCCTTCGTCCGGGGCAGGGAATTCCCGTCTTAACCCTGGAATTGAAAATAAGCGCGTTTCCAATCCTCCTATTCCCAATTTTTCCCCCACCTGGGGAAAATTCGGGTTCTCCGGGGAAGAGAGAGGCGGGCGGGCGCGTCCGAACGGCGCGGGTGGCTTTGGATGGCGGCGGGGAGGGTGACGCGTACGACCGTTTGAGGAGAAATCTTGCTTTTTCGGGCACACGCGAAGCTCGTTTGTGGCTTTAAAATTCCAGTTGGTGCCGGGCGGAGGATCCCTTTTGGAGGAGGGTTTAAGGAATTCCGGCATCCGGGAACGCTCCGGTTCAGGTGGCGGTTTTGAGCACGGCTCATCCACGGCGGCGCTCGAGTGCCCGGATCTCTGGTTCCCGGTCGAATTCCGCCTCGGCGTTCCCAACTCGCTCCTTAAAATCCACCCGCTGCTGTCAAAAGCCCCGCGCTTGGGGTTGGGGTTGGGTTTTGGGTGTAAAAGTCCTCTATTTATCTTTTTTTTCCCCCCTTTACGGTAGGACTGCGTAAAGCAAATGTGTTCAGTACCTCCCTTCCCCTCCGTGATCGGCACGGAGCTGCTGAAAAGGTCGGTAAACCGGGAGCGTTGGCCTCTCCGGGGTCGTCCCGCAGAGCGGGATAGCGGGACGGGCTGGAAAACCCCAGGGAATTCCGGGGCCGCTTCCAGGTAGATCCGGAGCCTTTTGAGTATTTTTGCGAAGGAATCGCGGTAATAAAAATTTCAACCCCGGAGCAGCGGATTTCGTTTCTGGTGCGGGTCTAAACGGTGTTTTAATTACGTCGTGAGCGCTAATTATGATGATTGTGCCGGGGCGCGCGTTGGGCATGGCTGACTCTTTCCCTCGTTACTTCAAGCTGCTCGTTAGGCATCGGCTCCGAAACTATTCCGAAGGGTTTTCGCTACTTGAGGGGACTTTGCGGTACCGCTTTGTCCTCTGGTTCCGATGGTGGTGGGAGAAGGTGGACGGGGTCAGCGGGAGATCCGTACCGAGAGGCGACGATAAACCGCGTCGGACTGAGAAAGGGTTTGGAGAGCGGCAAACTGTGGGAAGGCCCATTCGGAGTTGGGCCGTTAAAAATAGCCGTTTGCCGTTGGTATGTTCAGAATCTGGGCTGTTTCCTTTTTTAAGTTTCTGCTAGAAAAAAAAAATAATAAAAAAATACCCGTAACTGTTTACATCTCAAATATTTATTAGCGCTGCGAAAATAAAACATACGTGGGGCGGTGGTGGGTTTTTTTAAAGTTCCTGTGTTGGGGGGTTTGTTTGCTTAGAAACGCGAGCGCCGGATGGATTTCTGGAGGAATCCTTTCCTTAAATCCCATCGCCGGCAGCTGGGAGAGGACGCGGCATTCCTGCGGAGCCGGCATTGAAATGGAGATTTCCTCGATTCCCGGCCGCGTTGGTGCAGACTCGGCAAATCCCTCCACGCAGCCCCTCTGGGGGGAAATGATCATTTCCAGCTTTCTTCCCCCGGAAGATGCTTTTGTTTGTTGCGAGGTTCGCCCTTCGCACCTTCTTTTTGGCGTAGGGGAGGAATCCGCCGGGCTGCTGGGAAAAAAAAAGAGGACGATACCGGCGAAATAGAGGCCGGTTCCTTTTCCGTAGGCGCCCTTGTAATTCCCGTTGTTGCCAATAACGATTTACGAATGCGCCTTCAGCTGTTTAAAAGAAAATAAATGGGTATTTTAATTTTTTTTTTCCCTCCCTTTCCGGAGCGTGAGCTGCCTGTCCTCGAACCTGGAAAAAGTCCCAAAGTTCAATTAATGGGGATTTAAAAGAGAAATCGGGAGTTTCCGTCGGGAGGGGCGCGGGTGACGGTGGCCCGGAGCCTCCGACCCTCTCAAGGGGCACCGAGTGAATTTTGGTTCCGCCGTTTGCCTCCGACGCCGGAGTTTATCCTGATCGAAATGGAAATATCTCCCGTTTCGGTAGGATCCCGAGCGTATCCTCCCTCGGCAGGAGGAACTCTTCCGATCGGTGGTGATTATCCTCGAGGTTTTCCAAAGGTCACGGGGATAATTTGGCCATTGGAGCCGGAGACAAACAAAACCTCCCAAAACAACCGATTCTGGGGAGGAGAAACTTCTCTTGGGTTTCGGCAGTTATTTTCCCTGTCGCTTTTTCGCGCTGCTCTCCGGGGAAGTGGGCGATAAATTAACTACTGGTGCCGTGAAAGAGGGCGCTGAGGAGATATTTGGTGCTTCCCTCGCTGCCTCTTTGTTTCGCGTAAATTCGCTGGCGAGTGGGTTTGGGTATCTTCTGCTCGCCCGTCCCCGATCCTTCTGCGATTTGGGTTTCCTCACTCAAAAAAAAAAACCCAACCAAACACCCAAACCCTCGCGTTTTAAAGCGCGGCTGCTGTTCCGAGCAGACCCCGGTCTCCGGCGGCTTTTTATCAATGACCTCGCCAAGAGGAAGCCTGAGAAAATCGCAGGAATAAAAGTAAACTGCAGTAAAGCCTAAAAAACCGAAAAGAAAACACGGAATTGGTGTGGAGGATATAAACTTGGTGCGCGAGGTGTAATTTGAGCTCGCTCTGCGGTAGGAGCCCGAAACGCGGCGAGAATAAAAGGCATTCTGTCTGGAAGGAGGGAATATTTGCTCAACGTGAGTAAAACTTTCTGAAGTTGACGGCGCGACGTCGGGAGCTGCTGAAAACTGCGTTTCTGGGCGCAGCCGCCTCCCCCCCCGCCCGTCCTTTTTAAGTCACCTTACGCGGATTTTCGTGCTGTATTGGTTTTGTCTGAAGAGCGTGGGTGGGGTGAAAACACCCAACGAGGCGACTACGAAACGCCCGGAGAGGCGGCTGCGCGTTGGCAGAGGGTTCGCAGAGGCGGTTGCGACTGTCGGTAATTAATAAAAGCTCGTCGAGGGTGTCGGGGTGTTTCTTGGGGGCAGCGGAGGGACGGCTGGGG
The DNA here is from genome assembly GCA_008711295.1 of Anarhynchus alexandrinus. Classification (NCBI taxonomy): domain Eukaryota; kingdom Metazoa; phylum Chordata; class Aves; order Charadriiformes; family Charadriidae; genus Anarhynchus; species Anarhynchus alexandrinus. The sequence goes on along the minus strand of VUYV01000919.1, from coordinate 34,363 downwards.
CTGCTTTTTCGGCTGGACCCTCCCCGCCACCGCCGCCGCCACCGCGGGGCCATCCCTTGGCCGCGGAAAACGGTGACCTGTGGAGCAGCGCCGGGACGTGACGTTGAGGCCGAGGATGTCCCCAGATAACGACGCTCTTGTTTCCCATCCTCCTGGGGCGGCGCGGTCGTTAATGGCTGCGTTAATGAGACGTAAACGCTATCTGCCGCTTCAGCCACGGGGGTTTAATAACGTTTACGCCTCACCCTGGTGTAAAAGACTGCGCCGAGTGGGAGACGGTGGCGGGTTGGAGCCTCTGGGGACGGTTTTCGTGCTCCTTTTCCGGTTCCACCGATCCCTTGTGCGCTCTGGTCCCTCTTTCCCCGTGAGCAAAGCGACGGTGGGGACAAAGTGACGTTTCCCTTGTGGCAAAGGCAACGACTTTCGCAGGAGAACTTAATCATGGAGTGGTTTCAGAGAGCCGGCGGAGAAACGCTCCGGCTTGCAGAGCTTCAGCGAAGCTTACGGAAACCGAATTTTACCTCGTCCGTCTCTAAATTGTGACTTATTTCTGTCGTCTGGTGAACGAGAGGGGTTTTTTTTTTTATCCCCAGACCCGGACGGACGACGAAACGCAGCGGCTCTCGCGGAAGGGAGGCTGACGCTGCCTCGGCGCCGGCAGGCCCTGAGCAGCCGGGGAAACCTCCCGCTCCGGCCTCCCCCTGCAACGCCGCCGCGTCAGAAACAGTAATTTAACCCAAAGCGGCCCTTTTTGCTCGGCCCTCCTGACTCCAACAAAGCTCCCTGCGTTCTTTGGGGGAGATTTGCTGTACCTTTGTTCGAACCCCCCCCCCAAAAAACCCGCTGTCGCTGATGTGGCTACGACTCGTGTTTCAACGGTCGGAGGGGGACGTCGCACGGGGCTGCGCTGAGCCTCGAGCTTTTTCCGGAGCTGCCGCCGCGATGCTGCGGGTGGCGGCAAATTCGGAGCGCTTATTCCCTCGGAGCGAAGTCCTCCAGACGTGAAAGCGTTTGGGCTTTCGCGGGGAGAAGGTGGGGCGCCGTGCCCCTTGAAATACCCGACGGATTTGGAGCGAAGGGGTGGAATTATGGATTGGGGCCGGACTGGAGGCGCCATCTCCGGCCCCTCCGGAGGATGCTCTGCCCTCTGGGTCCATCCTTTTTTTTTGGGGGGTGGGGGCTTCTTTCAGCTGCTGCTGAGACTGTTACGGAAGAGGAAGGGAAAAATCCTTCTGCTGGATAGTCTTGTTAATTTTCAGCTGGGGAAACGGGGAGGAAAAAGGGGTTTCCCGTTATTTTCGTCAGCCGTTTTCAGCCACGGCTCCGACGCGGGCGGAGCGAAGGGGTGCGGGGCTCTGCTCGTGCCTGGGCGCCGCTGGCTTTAATTACCACCCTCTGTAGCGCCGTTTCCTAACGGCGCCGCCGCGGGTCGACCGCTCGCCTGTCCTTGTTGGTTCTTTCAGGATGTGCGGCCCGGCAGCGTTGGCTCTCACTCGCGTTTACCTTTGCAGCGCCGCTTATATCTGCTCCTAAAAACCGCTACTTCTCCTTTGGAGCGTGGGACCTTTTCTCACCCGAACACTGAGCCGCTCCGGGGCTCGGCAGCCCGTTTCCCCCCGGGGCTTGCGAAGGTGATTTTGGGGCTGGAAGGCGGTGGCAGCTGCGGTTTGGTGCCATCCCCGGTGATTCACCGGCGCCGGGGCAGGACTGGCAGCCGGAGCCTCGTTCAGCTCCTTGTCTGGGGGCGGTCCGGGGTGTCCGGAGAGTTATCTCAAACGTTCCTGCTGTAATGCAAAATATATTCTAATCATTATCTCTAATTACAAAGGCAAGCTAAACCGCAGAGGAATAATGATTGTAGTGTCTTAAATATGATAAAACAAAGAATAATTAACAATTAAGGAGCAGATAGGCCTCCGAAGGGCCCGGATTTCCATGATGGCGTTCAATTCCTGCCCGGCGGCGGCGGTGAAACCGGTGCCGGCCACGCTCCCGCTCCCTTCCTCCGCCGCGTCCCTCCGGCCGCCGTCCGGGGCCGAGCTGTCCCGGCTCGGGCTACGGCCAGGACAAGGCTGGTCAAGACCGAAAGCGAAAGCCGCCTCCGTGGTGACCCCGGGGCGGTTTTTACCACCAAACGCCCAAAGTTTGGGTGCGTACGAGGAGGAAATTGCGCTGTAGAGAGGACGGAGGTTCTTTCCTTTCCTGTTTGCGAACAGCGGGCGGGAAATACTTAAAACCCCGTTCCCCTTTTCCGGGTCTGCGCCGCCGTTTCCTCGGGATTTGGCAAGGGGGTTTCTTTTCCTCGCCGGGATAATCTGGGAATTGGGGATGCGGTTTCCCTCTGCTGCGGCAGAAGGAAAACTGCAAAACTGCTTGTAATTTCTCCAAAGTGGTGTTGGTTTTTTTTTCTGTCTCTTTTTCAAGAGCTCATCAGTAAAGTTCGGTGTTTTCCTTCCCGGCAAAAGGCTTTTCCTCCCATCGCGCCGCCGTTCCCAGCTCGGCGAGCGCGTGGCGTGCGGGCGAGATCTAAAAATAGGCGGCCGTGGAACGTTATCGTATAATAAAATCAAGTCAGAACTACCGCTGGCACAAAGCGTCCCCTGCGCGGAGCGGAGCAGAGCGCGGAGCCGCGGGAGAGGCTGCGGCGTCTGATGTTGTTGCCGTCGGTTCGGCACAGCTGTGACCGAAACACTTCAACACGGCTTTTGCCAAAAATCTGTTTCTTCTTGTGTTCCCGTAAACAAAATGGGGAAAACCGCCATCCGGCCCGAGAGCAAAATGGGGCTGTAACGACATCGTCGCGCGTTAGAAAGTTGCCTCCTCGCCTTTCGCCGGGGTTTTTCGCTCGTTGGCAGGCGCGGTGCTGCCAAGAGCGGCGGTTCCTGGCTGCCTTCCCCCCTCCCCTCCCCTCCCTAATTACTTAATTTCTGGGACGATGCGATTTTCAACGTCGGAGATTAAAAGGGAGGTGGGATGCGAGCACTGGTTTTCCCTGTCGTTTGCCAGTCCTTTACTGGGAAGGAAGAATGCCTCGCCGAAGGTGACTTCAGTGAAAACGCCACGTGTTTTACCCCCTCCCTTTTTTAAATATATTTAACAAACGGAGTTGTGACCGCGCACGGGTGCGGAATCGCCGAAATCTTCCGGGGGGGCGACGCCAGAAACGTTCGATTGCGGTGCGGAGATGGGATCAAACGCTTAAAATAACTCTGGGGGAGGGGGAAGAGAATGGCAGAAGGGTTTGCTGGAAACGCCCGGTGGGGTTGGCTGGCTTCGGAAGAGGAGCGCGCCTCGGAAAATCCTTGGAACTCCATCTAGGGCAATTTTCAGATTAATTAAACAGCGCCGTAGTATTTTATATGCGTTTAACGGCGGCGGGAATCGGCTTTCCGCCTTGACGGCAGCGTTACGAGCGTGACTCGGACGTGAGATAACGTCAGTAAGCGCTTAAGGTCGACGTTTATTGTTTATTTTTCAAGCATTTCGGGCTTCTCCCAGCCTGCAGGTTTTCGGCAGCGGGGCGAGGCGGGGAGGGAAGCGTTGCGACGGTGTGAAGCGCGCGGGCTGGTCGCTGCCGGGGACGGCGTTGGCAAAGCCCTTCGTTTCTTAAGCGGGAGAGGGCGAAAACGACAGGGAGAAAAATCGGTCCGAGAAGTTGGCAGAATATAACGTGCGGCTTTGGAAGAAAAGCAAGCTCACCCCGCTCTGGGGAAGGGGTTTTATGTTTTAAAAGGACAAAAATTGGCTTTTTATGAACAAAATGAGGCAAAACTCACTGTGCACGCGTAGGAAACCGAATTACCTGGAACACTCGCTGGCCGAGGTGTCGAGAACATCCTTTTTTTTTTCCCCATCAAAGAGCCTCAAATATGATTTCCTGGCGATAGGTGATCTCGTCTCTCCGCTCGCCATGGGCCGCGTCATCTCCTGTCGCACCCGCGAGGTCCAGAACCCTCTTCCTCTGCCGCTGCCCGGCCCAAAAGAGTTTGAAATATTTGTGTAGTCCCCAAAACTCCTCTGCCGTAGGTAAGCGTGGTTTTGGCAGTAGAAATCCATGAAAAATAATACCTACGCAGCGCGCGAGCCCGCGCCGGAGGCAGGACGCAGCGAAGAGGGCTGCTCGCTGGAGGCCGGGTCGCTATTTCCAATGAAACCGGCCCGGCGAGGTTATTTTTGGGGGTTAAAAAGGGGTAAAACGGCTCAGTTCGGGTCACCGATTAATCGCCGTTTTGGTGTTTCCGGCGTATTTTGGGTTCGTTCTACCCCAACCAGAAGGAAGATGCGTTAAATCCAGCAGCGAAACGAAACCTGTAGGAAATCTGTTATTCCGCTATCCGGAAATCTGTTATTTCTTTATTAGGAAATCTGTTATTCCGCTATTCGGAAATCCGTTATTCTTCTATTTGGAAATCTGTTATTCCTCTGTTCGGAAATCTGTTATTCTTCTATTCGGAAATCTGTCGTTCCTCTCTTTTTTTTTTTGTTGACTTTGCACACATTTTATCAGCCGACGTCGTTAACTTCCCGGCCCTGCCCCGCCCCGCGGTGACGCCGCCGCTGCCCGTGCGTGACGTCGCGCTCGTTCCTTCTCCAAGAGCGCGTCGCCCTCAGCTCCTCCCTCGCGCCCTTTGCCTGGCCCGGAGCGATAAAAATCATCGGGTTTATTACGTATCTTTGAGGAATATCATCTCTTTGGGGTGGGAATCCAGGCGGCGGCTCTGCCGCCCTGGGGAGGTGCGGTGGTGCGTGCGCCCGCCGGGTAAGGGGAGATTTCTGCCAAAAATTGGAGAAAATCTGCGTTCTGCCCTTCCGTAGTTGCGCCGTTACTCCTAAACGCTCCGCAGAAAGCCTGAAATCGTGGAAAAATTAAAATAACGCCGTCCCGTCCTGTTCTGTAGGCGGAGCGGCGCCTGCTCTCCAGGTGACGGTCTTCTCCGGGGTAATTAGTCGCGTGTTTAGATTATTCACTTGCTGGGCCTGAAAATAATTACAGCCGACAGACACCTATTGAAGGCGAATTGTTCAAATCCGGGAATTTCAGCCCGTTAAAGGTGTGTTTATCCCGCAGTCGCCTTCCCCGGTTTTTTCTTTGTGGTCTACGGAGGTAGCTGACTCCTTTCTTTTTCCCCCCGTCTCCGTGATTTTTATTAGCTGACTCTCATTAGGGGGTTTCGTACCACCTCCCGGACCGCAGCTGTGGAGCGGATCTGAGGAAAAGAGGGGAAACACCAAGAAAAAAAGACCCCCCCCGACCCCCCAAGCGCGTTCCAGACATGGTCGTTAAAAGGGGGTTGCGAGGAGGGGGCCGGGGGCCGGACCTCAGGTTATCGGCGGAAAACCCTCAATTCCACTTTCTGAACCAAAAATTCCTCTCAATGCGTTTTGCCGCAGTGAAAATTTAGGGATAAAAGTGCCTAAATGTGTGATTTTTTTTAAATTATGAATTATCGGCAAGCTGTGCCTGCGAGTGCCAAGATCTGCCTCGCGCCACCTCCCGGCGTTGAGGACCCGGTCCCCCTCGGCGGGGTGAAAACGGGCCAAAAACCTGCCGGTTTGGGTTTCGGAGTGAAACCTAACCCCCGGTTGGGAGAACTGCCCGTGGAATCTGTCCGGTGGAGGGATGAGCAACCACGATGGAAGGATGGGCAACCACGATAGAGGGATGAGTGTGGCAGAGGGGTGAGCGTGGTGGAGGACGAGCAACCGCGATGGAGGAGTGGGCCACCACGATGGAGGGATGGATGAGTGCAGTGGAGGGATGGACAACGATGGAGGGGTGGGCCACCACGATGGAGGGATGAATGTGGTGGAGGGACGGTCAACCACGATGGAGGGATGGGCAACCACGATGGAGGGATGAATGTGGTGGAGGGACGGTCAACCACGATGGAGGGATGGGCCACCACGATGGAGGGATGAATGTGGTGGGGGGACGGTCAACCACGATGGAGGGATGAGCGTGGTGGGGGGACGGTCAACCACGACGGAGGGATGAGCGTGGTGGGGGGACAAGCAGGTCCCTCGGCTGCTGGTCACGGGCTCAGCTGACCACACTTTTGGCTTCCCAGTTGTCTCACCCATAGCCATCACTCAAGGAACGGTGGTGGAGATGGGTGGCTTCTCCATCGGCTTCACCGGCAGGGAATGGTAGCGGAGGAGGTGACAGTTCTCCTGCTGCTGGCCGTCACCTGGCGCCGCTGGGTGCTCCGGTCCATCTGGGCGACCCTCCTCTGGCCTCGGTTGGCCGCAGGGCCCATCGTTGGCCAACGTTGGACCGGGGTCTTCTCCCACAAAGCCGCTCTCTGGGCTGGTGGCCCCCGTTGGGATCAACCCATCCCACCCGCAGCACCTCCTTGAGCTTCGTGGGCTGTCTGGAGTGGTGGAGCCTCCTCTCGGGGTGTCCCCCACCCTCGGACAGCAGCAGAGCATCGTCATCCTCCTCGCGGCTGGCACGGGGAGGGGAGGCGAAGCGCGGTGGTGGGGACGGAGGGAGCGAGGAGCGTCTCCCACCCACCCCTCTCTGCTCTCCCGAGGGTAACGCGGTCTCTCTCCGCTCTTTGCAGTTGACATGGATGATGAAGACGGCCGGTGCCTGCTAGATGTAATTTGGTAAGTGAGCCGGCCGCCGCCGCGGTTCTCCTGCCGTCGGCGGCGAGAGGCGGAGGGGTGGGAAGGGGTTTTTCGCCACCCTCGGTCTGTCGGCGCGTCCCCCGGCTCCTCCAGTGCCGGGCTGCGTCTCCCGCAGCCGAAAATCCTCCCGAGGAAGGGGTTGGAGGCGTCCAAACCCATCCCCACGTACCGGTTGGGTTCCTCCCGTGAAGCCGAGAGCGCCGCGGTCTTCGCCGGGGCTCTGCCGGAGGAGGTTCCACGCGAGGAAAGAACAACCGCGTCCCACCGATAACGCGAATAAATCCCGTCCCGCTGATATTTTGCCACCGACTATGATTTTGGGGGTTTGGGGTTTTTTTGGCTCTCCAACCCTCGCAGCGCCTCGGGCCGGGGGCGCTCGTTAGCGGGTCGCCCAAACCCCCTGGTTTTTTTGACGAAGCGCCCCCCCCCCCGTCGACGGCCGAGGCGGGGGCCGATTTTCCAATAAAACCACGGTTACGAAGCCGTCGGTGATGGGGGCTTTGCGGAACGAACAGGGGAAGGAGGGCGAAGCAGAAGGGGGGCGTCCGTCGTTAATGACCGCGCTTGGGAGCAAGGTGTTAATTAGGGAGGCGCGGGGGGCTGGGGTGGCGCCCTTAACCGCTTTCCCGTGTTGTTTTGCAGCGATCCTCAGGCCTTGAACGATTTTTTACATGGATCCGAAAAGGTGAGCGACGACTCGTTTCTCTCCCCCGCCCACTTCAACCCAAACTTCCTATTTTATTTTTTTTTTAGTTGTTTTTTTCTTTTTTTTATCTTCCGTTTTAACAAAACGACGAGTTTCTCTAAAGAAAGAAAACCCCAAGTTCAGGATTTTTTTTTATTTTTTTTTTT
>VUYV01000917.1:55313-70879 GCA_008711295.1 Anarhynchus alexandrinus | reverse complement strand
CATCCCATCAGGCCCCATGGACTTGTGGGCATCCAGTTTCCTTACAATACAGAGTAACTGGTCTTACTTTTAAAAATAGAGTTTGCAAACTGATTCAGAGAGTGTTTGCGTCTCTCTGGTGTATAGTTGTTCATGTATCTCAGAAATATACCCGAGATACATTCAAATTCTCAACACCAAGGGCCTCCTCATACACCTCCAGGGCACGGCCTGACCCTGGGTCCCTCTGCCTACAGCTGCGTAATGGGGTGCTTTCTCTCGAGATCAGGCTTCTTTGGGACAGCTTTCCTTCCCCCACGTACACACAGGGACACACACATTTAGACCAGTTGATCTGAATCAGTTTTTGCAAACTATTTTAATTAAAATATTAACTTGTTGGAATAGTCCAGGTCTGCACATGATATACATGTAAAAATGGTTACTACACAACTCTTTTTGAATACAAAAAAGCCAATATGGGATTAGCCATCATTTGGATTCAGCATTCAGTCATGCTTGACATTACACAAAGAGATGGGTTGAGAGAATTCTGTTGAAGTAGCTCAATTTAAGCCAGAGACTTTGACCAAATTCAAACCATAACAGAAGCAAAAGAATGAACCCACTGAACTTGCAGGTATAGCCTGTCCCCGCGGTCGCTGCTGCTGTTTGTGATAGAGGAGCTGAACTTCAAAACGCTGTGTTAGCACCATGCTCCGGGCACACCCTCCACACTCACATGGTAAATCCCAATACAATTTTGGCCTTTCATTTCATTTTTGTCTTTCTTTCTAACCCCAGGAAAATACAGGTACCTTTCCTAAATCGCTTTCGCTTCATTTCAACAACACTGCAATGCAAAAGAATGACCCCAAAACATCCAATTCCACATAAAAACATAGCAGAGGAAAGGACAGGACAATTCACAGTCACCACTTGCCCCAGGGGGCAACCAGAGTCACCTCCATGGGACCCACCGCCTCATCCCAGGCTTCTGTCAACTGTTGGTACTACAAAGCTCCTTACTAAGGGGCTGCTCAAACGTATTTTGGTAGAGTTTCCATTTCGATTAGAGTGATATGCTACGTCAAGATCCTAGAAATCCCAGTTGGATTCACCGGACACTGGCAGAGAGTTAGGGATTGGGAGTGGATGTTAATTTAGCTAACAAAAGAACATCGCCCTGTTGAGAGTACTGAACAGCAGCGAGACACTAGAGTATTTACTATATAAATATGTCACATGGACAAACACATTCGGAAAACCTTGCTTTTGAGCCCTATAAACATATTAAAGGCAAATCCTAGAGTTAGCAGCTAGTGTTTTCTTCAAGATGATTAGTGTGCAAGGAAAAACATTTACAAAGAACCCTGGCTGGTCAGTCCCCAAGACGGAAATCTTTGCCTCAAGCCAAACTTCATCTACCTGCTCTTCTTCCCCCACCCCCCAGCGCTGGCTGACCCAGACCGCCCTGGCACTGGCACGAGAGCATGGGGGCACCTCCGGTTCCCAGCACTAAGGGATGACACGATGCCACAAAGTCACTCGGTTAACGCGACTCCCTGACCCCTTTAACACCGTATGGATTTCACAACCTCCTTTGCTTCCTTTCAGTAGTACAGCAGCTCCAACGAGCCTCTGGAAGTAGTGCCTTCTCGCATGGTGTGATATGCTGCCAAAATATCACAGCATCTCAAGGGACTGTAAAAGTTGTGAAGTATTGCAGCAACGAAAATAACAAAAAGGAGCCTCACATGCAGCAAGATCTACAGTGGTGGTGTGGGTTAGTCATCAGCTGGGAAAGAGTCATTGGCTCAGCTCCTCCTGGTACACTGTGGCAACTAAACATTTAAACAGTTGGCTACACTCTACATGTAAACAGGAACTTGCAACAAGCCAAAAAGGTAATAAATTGGTGGATGTAGTGTAATAATGAAAAACCCAATCAATGGCATTTTGTGACTATGGCATCCTTCAAAATACCTCTGGCATTTGAGACTGATTGGCTGAAAGTCTAAACATTTCTGAATGGAGCAAAAAGGACTACGCTGGGCTCCAAGAATTATTCTGATGCTTAGCTAAAATGAGATGTCACAGTATTAGCTGTACAAGTGCATTACTTACGCTCCTCTGCCCGACCTCGTCTGAGCTACCAGCAGCACAGTCAGGGAGTGTCAAAGCAAGAATACAATTTCGAACATTTCTAGCCTGTTCCCTCCCGACAGGTTTACCTACACGCTTCTCGGGAAGCTGACCAGTGCCTTCTGAGAGAACGTCACTTCTCACACGACACAGAGCGGGCACTTGGGTAGAAGGGCCCTGCTGAGCCCTGGTGTCTCTTGGCCTCTCTTCTCACCCTTCCTCCTCACCTACAAGTCTTTGAAAATGCCTCTTGGCAGAGGCAATACCCTAGAAATGTATCCAATTTAATGACAAATAAAAATGGAACAGAAGATCCAGCTGTTCCTCCCCTGGATGTTGGTTTAAAGGCAGCTCGCCTGGTTTTTGCAGGGTGGCAGTTCGAAATTTATGGACATGGGAGGAGGTCTCCATTCTCCCTCAGACTTCCTACGGATCACGCGATGAGGGCAGTCTGAGGCCCTTCTGTCCTGTCAGTGTGATGACCACCAGCCAACTCTTCTGACTAATTGCATATATTTCTCAGACGCCCTCCCAAGACCCCTCCAAAAAGTAAAAAACAACAACAAAAAAAAAACCAACCAAAAACCACCCCCCCAAACCCTGCAGCCAAATACTATGACATCCCAGTTAGTAAACACAAAACGTAATGCTTTACAAAATGAATACAATATTCCATGTGCACCCAGCTTCCACACGTCAGCACCGCACTGAGGAGGCTGCTGGGCTGGTGTCTGTAGGCAGTTTCTGTTGGCAGACAGCTCCAGTGGAATTGCCACCCTCAGTTATTGTTTAAGTTATGTATAAGACATGTGTGAACCATTGGATATTTGTGAAGTAACACTTGTGCTCCTGCTCATGCCCTGTTCCGTCCGTCCCCCAGAAGCTGTCCGCCTCAGAGCCTGGGGGCTGTTGCGGACCCCTATAGCACTACTTCGAGGTACCCCCTGCATGGGCCCCGAGGGGTGACCCCATGGCTGGGGTCCACCTTGCATTGGATGGCCCCAAGCTTGTGGTGGGCCACCCATGGGATGACCCCAGTGAGGTCCTGCACCCCCAGTAGGATTGTGGGACCAGCCAGAAGCTCCCGGGTAGCTGTGGCTGAACGCCTCGGGGGAGAGATTAGAAAGAACCATATTACTAAAACCTAGCCTCATGCTTTCTGAGTCAAAGGCTTCGATCTCGCGAGCTTGACGCTCCAGCAGGCTTCGTATCCGTTCGGTACGCTCGTTCTGCAACGCCAGCATCTCCTCCTCAATCTAGGAAGGAAAAAAGAAGAGACAGTCTGTAGCAGTAGGACTCCTTTACAGGCATGGCCTCAACTCTCCGAAGGATTTGTAACAGCAAGCTAACGAGGAACCTTCTCCCTGTGTTTCTACGTGAGACTGGATCTAGATCAGATGTCCACTGACACACAATCTGTTCTGAATGTAGACCTGCACACGCCAAAGCATGGTGAACACCAGTTGGAGGGTCTTGGTCCCCATTCCCTGGTGAATACAGAAGTTTTAGGGGTGCAAAGCCAAAGTCTGCAGCGATACTAACAGCCTGACATAGGTTAATCTTTTAAGATTCAGCAGAGTCTACAGCTTCCATAAAAGCCTACTGGAAAAGCACCTTCAGGCAGAGCCAAGCACAGTGCCTATACTGTCAAATACCTGCCAACACAGCTTAATGTGACCTTCACTGTTAGTAGCTGAATCTGATGATGACGACTGCTATTTTCTCCAGGATTCAGTGTATGAGCCCACATTCAGTTTCCTCTCCAACGTTCACTGGCCAGATTTTCTTAGCTCATGTTTATCGCTTCCTATCTACCCCTTTCCTAAATTGGTTTCTCATGTTTCATTACCCAGATACTTTCTCCAGGGTGTGTGGCTGAAGAAAGTGGGCAGTGGTGTTTGAATTGTGTGGCAGATTATTAGCGAGATGATATGCAAGCTGAAAACTCCAATTTCTTCCCCCTAACGCTGTTCCAAATTGGTTTCCAACGGTACTTTGGTAGGGGCACTGGGATCAGCTCTAAGTACAGAAAACATGGGGCTACGGCCCCCTGACACCCATCAGACAGGGATGAAAGCCTCTCTTATTGAAATCTTTGCAGTCAGGTGGAGAACCAAAGAATCGCTCCTTTATCTTCTTGCCAGCACTGAAAAAGCTACTTTTGGCCTCGGTGAAAAAGACCAAATGGGTAAAAAGCAGCAGCCAAGACTTTTAGCATAGCTCACTGGCATGTCCCCTGCTGTCAGCAGCAACTCGGCCAAGAGGTGTTATCTTGGTCTGTGCTGAAGGTACTGGGCAGAGCTTGTACTTGTAAGCGCTCTCTTGCCTTAGTCAGGGAATATGCAAAGTGATTTCATCTGGAATTTAGGAAACAATCTGCTCCAGCGTGAGTCATCTCCTGAGCCATTTGGGGCTTTCAGAAACTGCCTTATCCACTTGCCTGTTTCTTAGCGCTGGGTGAGTGACGCTGACTCTCTCCATGGAGCAGCCTTGCTCACTCCTGCTGGAAGCCACGGAGCGGTCAGCTGCCTTGGAAAAGGCAGAAGAGGAAGAAAGTGCCTTCTCTAATGTTAGCTCTTTAAAACGCTCCACCTTTTTTTTTCCAGTCCTGCTATCTAAGCAGAATCCTCCTCTTCGTTTTTCAAAACTACAGTGTCTTCAGCATGTCCTGCTGCTCAATTTGCCGGCTGTGTGACAGCGTAACACACGGGACTTCGTGCAACTGAACTTCACAGAAAGGCATGCCTAATATACCGCATTAAAATGACATCACTTAGAAACGACCTCAGGACGCAGGACTCTGAAGATGAGGTGTCTGAGGCATGTGGGAAGGAAATGAGTAAAGCTGAAGTCTTTTAAAGACTCTCTTGGGATGTGCTCACTACTGGTGCAACACAAACAACATCGCACCAGGGTATAGCTTGTACAGCACCTCAGTCACTGGCACTTAAAGGCTGCACATCGATGGGGCCGGCTACTCCCAAGTCAGACATGTCTGCTCTGGTGAGTTACTATGGTGATGGGCACCATAAAAAATAAAGAGCAGTGTGCTGAGAAGCAAGCAGAGCCCTACGCACACCCTAACTTCTGGAACCTGGTTTATTATTGAACATCAGGGACTGACTTTGCCACAGGCTAGGTATGTATTTGTGCAGATGAATGTCTGAATTTATCTTGTGCACACACCTGCCCTTTCTCTGGCTGCCAGTTCCAGTTAGCACAGGCATGCAAACAGCGGGCGACATCGCTGAGCGACCACACCAGGATACTCGCAACTCAATTCTCCCAAAAACAGAGCAACACTCCTTCCCCCAAAGAATACCCTTGCAAAAGCAGGACACATCTACCTTTGCACCCACATGTTTTCCCCTTGAGCTGCCGCTAAGTGACTGTAAACCCAGCAAGAAAGAGTCTCATCGCTGGTCCAGGACTTTGTGACTTGCAATACGCTAGCACTGTGTGTATTGCTAAAATAAAGGCTCCCACCTATGGAAACTGAAGGACCATCCAATCTTTTGCTGTTCTAATGCAGTAGTCACATAGGGACACACACAGCACACAAACACGCAGAGAAAAATTACACTAGGTCTTAATTTTATCATCCTTTTTTCTTTGATGTAGCATTGCTAAGCTTCCTATCACCATTACTGATGCCAAATGCTTTGCAGGGGCTTTCTGTGTACAGAGACTTCAACCCTGGCTCACACTGAAAGGCTTACACAAAATTATTATTGGCTGATGTGTGTTTCCTTCAGTCGCCAGCCTCACTTCGATTTTTAACATGCAACACCATATATGCTGCTCCCACAGCCAAGGAGCAATGACCAGCAGCGGGCTCGCTGCGGCATACTTCTTCCCAGAGCTCTCGTCAGATCGTGCCGCCAGAGGGCAATGCACACCCAGCATAAATATAGACTCAAACGCGGGGCTGCGACGGGAACTGTCCTCTTCTGGACAGGAGCAAAACAATCAGCGATGGGGTCTAAAGACAGCTATTACACATGTGAGTGCCTCACGGGAACTCTGTTTTCACAAATTCAACTACATCCAGAGATTCACGTCTAGTTGCAGGAGAGCAGAGCACAATAGGACTGTGCTGTTCTCTGGGAGATGCTTCCTCGGCTGACCGTGAGGTGGAGCAGTTTTATTCCAACGAGGGCCCTCTATCAGCCCAGCATCCATCTGTTAGCCTCCGGGAAAAGTTAAGTGTGAAGAACCTCTAGGCCACAGAGTAATTGCCCTAATTTAATAATCGCCGATCAGCAAAGTTGGGAATTGTTGTGTGAATTGCCATGGCTGGCACCCACAAGGCAAATCAAAAGGGAAAAAAATTTGGAGGAGGAAGGCAAGGTTGACTGTGTATTTCCTTTCACTGACTGGTGCGTTACCCGTCCCCTGGTTTGTGTAGGCCACTCACACATTTCTAGACACACCACGTGTCTGGCACTGCATAGAAAAGCGTACTTCAACACGGAGCACATTAACACACACAGCCAATTACAGGCTGAAACCTCGGGAGCAGCAGGTCACCCAAGCCTGTGGGTCCTTCTGCTTCAGTTTGCTTAGGGAAACGCTGCAGACAGCAGCAGCTCCATAACAAACGTCGCTTCATAGGGAAACCGCAGCTTGGTCTCCACAGACTGACAAATGGAGCAGAGCTGCAGTAAAATAATACTACCATAAAACACAGGGTTTTAAATACATTTTACACCCCCCTCCTTCCCCAAAGATACCTATTGCTGATACCATGCAAACTTCAAAAAATCCCCTAGCTTTAGGTTGTTATTGTCTGTCTTCTAATGAGCTGGGGAAGCTAATCTGCAGCTCAGAGACAGAAAGAACAGTTCACTTTCCCTTCTGCCCAGAGAGGCACGGCTCCCTCTGGCATGCTTCAAGCAGCTCTATCCCAGCCAGAAGCTGCTCACATAGGACAGCTGAGCTGGCAGAAAGTTTAGTCTATGTGCCACTGAGCTATCATCCCAGGGAGGCAACTACCCAAATGATCTGTGTTACTATATACAGCAAGGTAAAAGCAATTTCTCTCTCTATTGATAAGTACAGTGCAATTCCAGATCTGAAATATGGAGCGCGCAAATGATGCCCGCCTGCCCATTTTACCTTCTGCTCAAGGAGGGCCCGACGGAGGGATACCCTCTGTTCAAGATCACGCAGCTCCCGATCATGCTGGGCTTCTGCCTGCATCTTGATTTTACTCTGATATGCATTCAGCAGCTCCAATTCTTGCTGCAGCTGCATCTTCAAAACCTGGCACTCTGCTTCCTGTGCTTCATCCAAACGCAGCTGGGAAAGACAGACAATAGAGACGTTTCACTATGGGGTAACCACTCATGACACTCCAGGGGAGGACTGTGAGGAGGGGGGAGAGAATGGGATGGGACTTTGTTTTCTTAGCAATACAATTGGTCTCTATTGTACTTCGTTTCACTGAACAGAGGACCTATAGTGACAAAGACCGGTGACAGTGAGCCCACAGCGCTGATGCGAGTGATGCTGATGAGCAGTGGCGCCTCAGGAACCACGATCCATCCTGCAGAGACCAGACTGCTGGAGGTGCTAATATCCACAGCTCTCCTTTTGCTAGAGGCAAAGACAAGATCTCTCCCTCTGTTCAGCTGGATTGACCAATTACCTGTACACAGCAGAATTAAGTCTGTATCCCTGCCAATGCAGGACTTCAGGCGAAAGAATATAATGACATAAACCTAAAAGCAATACGATACTTAACTTTCAACCTTCCCATACATTAATTAAGCCAGCTACCCTGCCTCACAGCGTCAAATTTGTACAGAGCGATGTGAGCAGGACGCAATATGCAAGAAGTGCAAAGAAAACTGCACATTCAGTTGTAGCAAGGACTCAAAGCATTGCTCATGTGGTCATTCGTTAGAGAAGAAATCTCTTAATGAAGGAATCACAGAACTTTCACACTTTTAACATTATTTCAGATTTACAGTCAAAACTCTGGACTCCTCCATGACTCAATGAGCATTTTCCACCAGTGGGACATGCTTTGGTTGGTATCATTGACATATCAAAACCTAAATGACTTAAGACAGCAAGCTGCACATTATTTAACGATGCTCTGACAGGGACATTTATGTTGTCAGACTTCATGCAAAAGCAGTCCGCTGGCCACGCAGACGCATCACTTTGCATCTCTGCAACAGCATCTTCAACTTCAACCTGCCTGAAGGGAGTAATACCTCTTTCCTCTGTATTTCAACGCTGCTTTTTAAATACAGAGGAACGACTGTGCTGGGTATGGCACGTGTAGCAAGGAAGCAGATAGCCTGCTGTCAGGATACAGATTGGTTAAAATGCAAACATCCCTATTTGGCTGAGGAACCCTGGGTCCCTCGGAGGCGACTCACAGCTTGTGTAGAGAGCATTTCATTAATGCTGTGATCATACTGCTCAGCCAGGATAGCCAGCTTCCGGGTCTGCTCCTCCTTGAGCCGTTTGAGGACAGCTTTATGTTCACTCTTTGGCGTGGTCTCCAGCAGATGGTTTCTCAGTGCTTTGTACTGTCTGGTTTGGATCTTGCATGTATCCTGAAACTGCTTCTTTATCTGTAGTTCTTTTGACTGGAAAGATGGAGGGGACACAAACAAAGAAAAAAACAGCACGTTTCAAATGGGAGAAATATCCATTTGAATGGATATTTAGGATTACATTAAGGATATGAGTTCAAGAATCCACAAATGTATATTAACATCTACAGTGCAAGGAGGGAAGCAAAATACACAAGAGGCAATGACTATTGCTGCAGCTGCTTTGACACTGCTACTGTGCGAAACAATTACAATACAGAGACTTTTATAACAAAGCTCCAGCCTAAATACAGCTGTCTGCACAAAGAGCCCCACACTTGTCACTGGACTGGATCCAGTCCTGGGTGTTGCTTTTCAAGAAAAGTTCTTGAGGGACAGGACTAATATTTATTAGCACCAAAAGCCATACTTACACATGACTGTGCTTGTATGGCACATATATACGAACAGCACTTAACGTTATGAAAAGCAGCAGATTGGTGCATGGGAAGGCGCAGGGAAAAAGAGCAACACTTTTTCCATTGAGGGTTTGATGAAGATAAGATGTATTCTAACCCTTGATACTAAGAGCCTGGTTTTCGTAAAGATACTCAAAAGTGGCTGGGGAAGATCAGACACTTGAAGACGTACACCACAAGAAACATTAGCATTGCGCCAGTCTAGCAAACAAAACAATTCCATGGTCCCAGTGGAGGCTCACTGGAGACTGAGTTTTCCCTTTGCACTTTGCTAGCATCTCTGTATCGTTTAGAGACATAGCTTTGTGATTGCACACTGGGTTGGGAGACATCAATCCTGGGAAAGGTATCTGGATCTGATTTTGCTGTATGACCTTCAGGAAATTAATTATTATTTTCTTTCACCTGCCTTACCTGCCTCCAGAGCAACTTGTGAGGGTTAACATCTACTAAGTGTTTTAAGACCCTGAAAGGGAAGGTGTTCTGGAGTTCCCTGTGTCTTTCTACAGGAGGGCTGGCAGGGATGCTTCTAACTAAGCAAAACCGAGAAGGGACGAGTGACAGTGGTTAACTGACAGATAAAAAAAACTAACTGCCATGGTAAGAAAAAACAAACAAACAAACCAACCCCTCTAAACCCGCACATCAGAGTAGCCAGAATACAATCCGGGTCATTCCCACTGCCAGCCACCATGGTCAAATCCTGAAGCACTGGGGGCAGGAACAGAGCATAGGAATAGATTCCTGTCCCTTGAATAAGTTGGAAGAGCTCTGGGATCCGAACCAGCAAGGCAGATATATGTGCCTGTCTCCCGTCAGCTCCTCCGCTGACTGCTGCTGGCACTAGCTCAAGGCTCAGCAGGGTAGGTGATAAGCACAGCACTTGTAGCTACCTAGAAAGATGCAGTGGGATCAGACAATATATCCAGCCCAATTTCGACATCAATATGCTTTGCTGCATAAACCAACAATTCCACTTTGCTTATCTGATGCAAAAATCAGGACAAAAGATGGGTTTCATTCAAACCAAAACATACAGCATGGAGAGGAATACATCGCCTTTACCCTTTCTAAATTCATAGGAAGTTATTTCCCTCCAGGAAACCTTTAAGGTTGTTTCTCCCTGCCCTTAAGGGAAGTGTCAGCAGGTTACACATTCCCGTCAGGGACCTGGTCACAGCAAAACACTAGCATTCTATTTTGTCCTCACTTTCTGTGAAGTTTCGCTTGGACACCAGACTGTTTACAGGCTTCCAATCCCAAGGCTTGAACAACAGGAAACAGAAGGGAGGGGTAAGATTTCCAGTCAGACTTCTGACAAGATCATTTTGACCTAGTATTGTGAAATACCAGCAAGAGGGTATTTGCATCACAATTAACACGCTCGAAATAATAACAGAGCAGTTTCCACTGAAGGGTGAATTCTAGTTATCAGTCCTTCTGGTGCCATAATAGCAGCAACAGACACTGACCGTTAAAAGTCTGCTTTCGGGACAAAGGGCCTCACTAAGTAACAAAGGGAAAGCCTGAAACATGTGCCCTCGAGGGAAAATGTTGCTGGAGAAAGAAACTGAACAAATAGTCAAATTATCTATTCAATTAAGAATACTTGCCTGCATTAGTCAGAAACAAGAGAAGGAGTTAATACTAGGGAACAGCCTCCGTAAATAGGGGATTGTACTACAACTGAACGGTTGTCCAGCAGGCTGCATTATTAGCACCGTGTGTACGCAAAGGTGCTGGCTTGACAGCTCAAGCCTGAAATCCTTCACTAATCGCAGAACAGCCACGCAAAGCAAAGTGCAAGCTTTCCACGCTCCCTGCAAAACGCTCCAGCCCTGTCCTCACTGGAAAAGGGAAAGGGCTGTAGTGCCTGCAGAGGTGCGAGGGCAGCCAAGCCTCTGCAGCGCAGAGAGATCGTCGATCCCGCTGTCCCGACTGCCAGCCCAGGAACGGGAACGGACACGCTGCCCACTCGTGTTTGCTCCGCATCACCTTGGGGAGGCAGAACTCATTCATGCTAATCTCAGAAGGATCAACCTAATACAGCTGCTTCAGTTTTATTCAGCTCAGAGTGCAGCGCAGCTTCCCTGTGAAGTCATCAGCTATTTATACACTATATCCTTGGAGATTCTCAACAGCGATCAGATGGTCCCTTGTTCTCACAAGCTAGGTTTTCACTATTTAATATTATTCTAATATTGACAAATCAGGTATTTTTTTTTCTTGCTGAAGTTCTGTTTTCAAGTTGGTTATTTTCTCTGTAAGAAGACAACTTGCAGGTGGTGAAAACTGAGTCAGATGGGAGATACCACAAAGAGGAAAGACCTAGAACAACAAAGAAACCCCATGCTCAGTATGCCATACACTCATTTTGTTACTGGCACGGCTGAACACTGGGTGGAGAGAAGAAGTCTGCCTCCTCAAAGGAAATGTACCAGGCAGCTTTGTGAAAGGCCTTATACTCCCTTCTCAGACACTGCAGAATAAACCACTGGACTTCTTTGGATGAAGTGAAGACTTACAATGAAAACACTAAGAGCCTCAATTACACAAGCCCTATAGTTCTGGTCAGCCACTGCAGCTACAAGAGCAGCGCCAGAAACCCATGAGAGCACAACCCAGCAAAGGTCAGTGGTAGGAGCATCCTGAGGACACTGCAGTTGGCTGGTATCTCCCTCTCTTCCCCTCACACTTGCTATCATACTGGCCTTAATATGAAAACAATAACCAAGGTGAGCTAGCCAAGACTGATAGTGCAGTTCATTTTAATGCATACAGCAACACAAAGCTTTTTTTTTAAATGACGCTACTTCATTAAAGAAAAATAGGTTTTATTCCTAACTTAGGGAGAACAGGATCAGAAAATGGTGTAGGAGGAAGAGGGGGGGAAAAAGGGCACTGCAAAGATTAAATGCATTTTAAAGTACCACAAAAAGGAAGGCACATCACTGAGAACAATAGCTTTTCAAATAAAATGAGGGAATCGCGCTGCTGTGGCCTGCCTACAATACACTGCAACCCTGATCACCACTGCTGTGGTTCGTATGTATGGTGCTTGTAGGGCTGCAGCTGCACCCTGGCAGTTACACAACTTGACAAATATGACACTTTTTAAAAAAAGGTATTCATTACAGAATGAGACATCTCTTCAAATTAACGAGCTTTAAAATACCTTGGACCCACATACACTGCAAATGAGAACTGAGCTGTAATGTACCACTTTTCCACCACCACCAGCAGCTCGCGCCCACCGCTCCTACATCGCTTAGTACCTTCAGGCTCTTGGGCTGCTGCCGGACCTCCATGACGTGCTTACGCCTCAGCTCCCGCTCCCGGCGTTTGTTGTATTCCAGCTGGTTGGTGAGCTCAGTCTGGTGCTGGAGTCGGATCAGCTCACAGCGCATCTTCTGGATGGTACTGAGATGGCGGAACTCCAGCTCCTGCATGGACTCGTGCTGACGCAGCAGCATGGCGTGCTCCAGGTCCTTCTGGGTCTGCCTTTTGTTTAACTCCTAACAGGAGGACAGAGGGAATTATTAGATTCTTTGTGCTTACTTGGATTTCTGTTCACAATGTGACATTTCACTTTGTTCACAAGGGCATTTCCCCCTTTCCAAGGCATTTGAGGACAGAGCACCGTTTCTAAATCTTATCAGAAGCAGACAGCACCACCATCAGTAATTTTTCCTTCCTCATTTCACTTTTCTTCTTCCTGTTCTAGATGCTCAACAGGATTCCCAGTAAGCATTTTCTGGAAAGGACTGTAACTGTTGTGTCTGTTGATTTTTTGGATCTAACAATTCTCCCACAATAGGGCACTAATCTGAACGTTTGATTCCGCACGATCCCCTAAATGCCACAGGGATTACCAGATGGTGTTGCAAAACATATTGAACCATTATTTTACCAAAAGACTTCAGATGTGGTAATTAAAACTTCAGTGAGATCGGAGTGGAATGGCAGATACTCCTGTGAGACACATTTCACACCGGTGGTTCCAGGTCTCATCTCTGCCTGTTCTCTTACCTCCCGAACCAGGTCCTGCTCCAGATTATGGCGGCCAAGGAGCATCCGTCTCTTAAAGCGGCGACACTCCAGCTCCAAGTACTGCCTCTGACGCCTCAGTAAGTTGGCTTCTTCCTCTGCCTGGAAATGCTGGATGTTCTCCTTCTGCTTGGAGAGCCACTCTTGCTTCTCCTTCTTTGGAGTGCTCTGGTTTTCATTCAGCTCCTGATAACAGCAAAGTAATTAATTGTGGAATAGTCACATTAAGCTCCTCAGCCCTGAACAACTGGACAGACCTGCCTAATAAACTATGTTTCACAGCCGTTCCACCTTGCCTTCTCATGGCTGGTACTGTCCCAGCCTCTGCACAATGCAGCATATCACAGATCTAAGGGAACACCAGGAGACAATTGACAGTAGAGCACACTTAACCACAACTTTTTTTTTTTGCGCTGGCCACTTTAACTGGCAAAAATGCTGGTTCATGTCCACGTTTTCCAGACATATATATCTCATCTCAAAATGTAAAAACGATGGTTTGCCACTGAAAACAAAGACACTTGGAGGTCCTGCCATACTGCCTGACAAATGTTTTTACAGGCTCCCAGAGGACCGAGAGAAGGAAAGCGTTGTCATCCTGTTGTTCAAACAAAAGTCCAGCCACATGAAGCACATTAGACATTTTTTGTCTTGCTTGATCAGAACACGTACACATTTTATAAGTAACTCATCAAGGCAGAGCCACTCACTGAGATGCTGTAACTTAGAAAAACAATATAAAGAAGTTCACAAGTGAAACTTAAGGCCGCAGTTTCTACATTTGTATTAAATTCAATACATAGCTTGAAGCACCTTTGGCAAAAGACCGCTCGCTTGAACTGCATCCTAGAGATGCCTGTACAGTAACTAGACTTGTCGTGATACACTTCAACTTATAAACTATGAGACAGAACTCCTCTGTATTTCATCAGTGTTTCTTGGTGCTCTGTGATCTACTGCCCACTTAGGAAAAGATTCTATGTTATTATAAAGAGCCCGCGCTACTATAGTTTTTGTTAGATCTTTCTTGGCTCTGCTGCTCTTTAGCCCTTTTTTCTCCTGGGAAATGCCTATGTTTGGGAATATTCCCCTTTGGAGCAAGTTCCAAAGTTGCGTCACGCAAGTTGATGGTTGAGAACTAAATGGTTCTTTCAAAAAAAAATTATTTATAGTGCTTATGGTTTCAGCCACTCCACAAAAAGAATCAGGAAGTTTGATTCTACAGTTTCTCTGCATTTCACAGAGTTCATGATTTTCACTACAATACAGTGATTATTAAACTATTACACAGCTTTTTCCATTAAAATTTAATAGTGCTTTATAGATATTTTCCTTTAAAAAAATCCGCAGCTCATCTTTACTGTTCTGCTTTCTTGCTGCTGCTACAGAAATATCATTTAAGCGATCAGAAACTTCACTAACTGCTGCAGTGCATGGTCGGTATCTGCAGCAACAAGGTATGAGAAAAATGCTCATGACCTTCCTGAAACTACCTTTTTTCATTCCTTAGGATTGCCAAATTTGCATGTTTCTGGCTAAAAAGTTACATTAAACAAAGGAGAAGTTTGTACTTTCATAAGATAAACATATAGGTGCCAATATATAAATAAGCCCTCTTACTTTAAGGTCAAAGATACGAAATAAGTACAGTGCGTACAGGACTCCGCTCATGAAATGCAGAACCTGCTGCAATCCAGCGAAAGTTCTCTTGCGCACAGTGGTGCTTTTATTTCTGAATGTTCACCGCTGTACTATATTCACATTTCTCATTACAGATGAGTTACCTCTTTCAGTTGCTCTTTACGGAGTTTATATTCTCTCTTCTGGGACTCCAGGAAACTGTTCAATTCTTTTTTCTGTTGGGCCTGAATATGCTGTTGAAACTTCTTTTCTTCGTTGGCCATCACTTTCGCCTACAGCAAATCCAGCAGCAAATCAGTCTGAGTCCCGATGGATTACAGCCCGTGTTCCATTTCAGCCCCAAGACCCAGAACTCATGGTACAGTCACTGCGATACTCACCGTGCCTCTGAACAAGCGCGAGTCTCAGGAGCTTGCCCTCACCCTCTTCTCATTCCACCCCCCATCAACGCACCCAGCAGGAGTCCCTTTTCAGTGCCTCATTTCCTCAGCCCTATTGTTCAGTTATCTCGCCTAACAAAGTCATAGAATCATAGAATCATAGAATGGTTTAGGTTGGAAAGGACCTTGAAGATCATCGAGTTCCAACCTCCCTGCCATAGGCAGGGACACCTCCCACTAGACCAGGTTGCCCAAGGCCACGTCCAGCCTGGCCTTGAACACCTCCAGGGATGGGGCCTCAACAACCTCTCTGGGCAACCTGTTCCAGTGCCTCACCACCCTCA
>VUYV01000917.1:2802-55088 GCA_008711295.1 Anarhynchus alexandrinus | reverse complement strand
TTTGATGCAGCCCAGGATGCGGTTGGCCTTCTGGGCTGCGATCGCACATTGCTGGCTCATGTTGAGCTTCTCGTCGATCAGCACACCCAGGTCCTTCTCCTCAGTGCTGCTCTCCAGCCATTCCCCGCCCAACAAGTCAACACCTTATGATAAACTATATCCTTAGCCCTCCACCGAGAGATCCAAGATGAACAAAGAATCAATAGTAATCACTGTAGGCGGCACCACTTCATTATAAATTATTTAAAAGCATAAAACCCCCCATATCCATAAGCAACTAGACGGTGAACATTTAAGCGTAGCTGGTGTGTTTCTCTGCAGGCTCATCCGCCTCCGTAACACTTGATGGCAGTCAGTTATTGACAGCATATACATGGCATGAGAAAGGAAAACCCTTACAGTACTTTTTCTGGGGTCAGTATACTAACATTTAGTATAAAGCACTGTGATGAAGGACATACCTTTCCTCTAGTTACATAAACCCCTTAGTGTAAGGAGGTGATGTATTAGCCTTTTTCTAATTACCAATTTGCTTGGCTCCTGAAAACAGACATGTAAGAGACTACAATGTCATCTCGTCATCAGCGAGGGGAAGTGGACAATTCAATGTAGTTAACAGATATAGACTGGTCTGCTAAACCGCAATCTCCTACCTCTTTTTCCATGGCTGCTTGGTGCTTTTTAATTAGCTTTTCCATTTCTGCAGCAAAATTGTTACGCTGTGTTTCAAGATCTTTGTCCAACCTGAGGCGATGCTCGTCCATCTCTGCCTTCAGTTTATTCTCTAATGCCATCAGTTGCTTCTGGTGTTGCCGTCTCATACGTTTGTAGCCAGACATCTGCTCTCGGAGTTCAGAGTCTTGTTCGTGTTCCTGCATTTGCCTTGTCACCTAGGAAGGTAACCACATCGGGCCAAACTAAGTTAATGCTTCTTAATCTGCTTTTCAGCAGTCTTCAAACCACAAAAGAAAACTATTCAGTAAAGAAATATGATTTTGTTGCAAAGAAAAGCATACATCCTAATGGCAGCAGAGCAGATTAAAAACTGAATTCTGCTGAAGAAGATAAGCTTACATGGGCTCCAGCAGAAAAATTGTGCAATTGTTATAAAGCTGGTACTAAATAATGTCTTTTTAGCCCACTGCAACGAGCGTGCATATATACACACATAACACACACAAATATACATAATATGCATACGAAAATAAAAGTCAGCTTATTATTATAAACAGTTTCCTGCATTCTGCTAGGCATATTGGTTTTGGAAATACCTAATATACACAAATTACATTTGCCCAGGTGTCACATTTAAGCTTTTATTAACTTACATTAAACTATTTCAGTGATAATATCTCAGTCAACGAGGATAGCTCATATTCTGATGAAATCCTACAGCTCTAAGTAGTTTCATAACCCTGTGTTCAAAGGCATCCCCTCCCTGTACAACCTCATCAAAATAAAAACCTCAACATACCAGCGATGCTGTGCGTATAGTAGCAAAGTGCTCTCGGTTGCGATAATGAGACTTGTGGCGAGATACTTGGGGAGGAGATTGGGGTTCGGATGCCCTTGTTCGAGGATCTGAGTCCTCTCTGTAGTTTTCTTCCTCCTTATCAGCAAACATTAACGTGGGAGAATAAAGAGAAACTGTTACTAAAGATTTTTTATTTTGGTTTGGTTCAAAAGACATCAAAAAGGAAGAAAACCCATTCTGCATTCAGCAGCCCTGAAAGATCCTCCTGCCAATAAGCTGGATGAGGGAATATACTGCAACAAGACCCCTGATCTAGGATCCTTGCTTTTGGAAATTTCATTGCGCATTTTTATTACTAGGAGGAAAATTACTAATTAAAGCTGAAAATGAGACAAATAAATGGAAAACTGAAAACAGAGTTAAACAGTTTACTTCAACAAAACATAAAAGCTATAAAGTAGATTATATCAAGTCAAAAAGAAAAAAACATCATCTTTGTAACCCCGAAAGACAGAGGAAGATTTTCATTACACCCACTACAGAAACACCTCAAAGCAAATTTTAAAATTTGTCATGGTGTATTCCACATTCTTATTTTGAGTTTGTCATTCATCACAGAGCGATTAGTAGTTAGATATGATATACTAATTAACTCCCCGAGGAAATACCTGCGTCTTTGTTGCATATCTGGGCAAAGAACAAAACATTCTAACCACACCTGTCATTAGCTAGGGAAACGTTACTGGTTTGAGGAAAGGTGTGATAACCCCTCCACAGCAAGAGCAGCACAGTTCAGAGGGACGCTCCCCAGTATATCCTTCATCACTGTCCTAGTTTGAGCGACACAGGACTAATTGCTCTAAGACTGCACTTTTAGAAGACTCTGGTGTCTGAATTTGTGAAAATATTTACTTTCTAGCCAGCTATGGTGTGTGGGTTTCAAGGTCTCAGTGGTTTTGAGCTTGCCATGTGGGGGGATGAGGAGGAGCGAGACCCAGGAGCTTGACCCAAGCTGCCCAACACGATTATTTCATACCATCAACATCACATTCACTATAAATTAGAAAGTTTGCAGCAAAGTTGTCTCCCTCCCTTGCTGGCTGCCATCCTGAGAACTTTGTGCCCCAGTGCCGGAGCCCTGAGCCCTTCCCTTCCTCCTGAATCCGCAGCGCTCGCAGCATCCGACATTTGCTGGACACGGCTAGGAGTGCACATCTACTGATGGAATGGGCTGAGTATAATCTTTGCATATTCTGTATTGGTATCAGGATCAATATTGGTTCTTTAGTGTTATTAATGTTAATTAGCTAATCTTACTCTATCAATTCTGTTTATACTTCAACTCCCAGGTTTCCTTGTTTTTCCCAATTCCCTTTCCAGGCTGGGGAGGGGTCATCAGGTGATAGAATGATTGTCTAAACGACAATAAATTGTTATGGGTCTCTCAAACCATAAGAATCGTGCAGAGGTAAAGCAAGGGAAGTGATTTCACAGCGTGCCACGGCCAGAGTGCTGCGTTTCTTCTTCTGTGCATCTTCGTTCATTAACCAAATATTTGAATCAAGTGTTGGGAAGCTGTGTGCTTCATTCAGGAACAGATTTCAATTGCCACTGAGGGTCTTACATTTAAGAATTAACTAACTCAGAGGTAAAAAGGGGGAACTCTTACATCCTTTTGTCCCATGAAGCAGTGCCCTGCAAGTTAAGGGCATCCACTAAATAAACCTATTCACAAGCTGCCATTCCAGCTCCTCACAGTAAAGCAAACTGGTTTTGAAACAAAGCAATTAGCAAAATAATTTTTAGTGAATCAACAGAAATAAATTATTTTTACAGCAACCTTCCAAAGTTTCCACTGTGCATTAGTATATTGGGACACGATATTAGAACCTGCAGATAATGATTTAGGATAGGTAGCACTCGACTTTTTGCCACTGTACCAACCAAATCCACTCCCATTTTACACCTTCAAAGCTATCCAGTAAAAATCCAATGCTTACCGGCTTTAAATGAATGACAGAGCTATTTGACATCACGGTGTGGTCCCCCTCCATCATATCCAGCTCACTCTTATCATCCGAGGCATCTGGAAGACTGTTAACACTACTGCTTTGGCTACTGGCACTGATAGACATACTAGGAATGGACTGATTACTTCCGACACTATTCACTGTTCCTGTCCTGCCAACACCATGATCTTGTTCCTAGGAGAAAGGAATTATTAAGAAAATCCAAATCCATCACAGTTGCATCTGTGGACATTACCAAATGACACGTTCATTCCATCCCTTTCTAAAGGCATCTACCTGCCACGTCATGGCAGTTTCCACCCTCCAGGCATTGCCATGAAACGTTTCTCTTGTGGGATGTTGGGGAGAGAAAGAATCAACCTTGTCAAGATTAACTGGCTGATGTCAGATTCTTTTCAACAGCGAGCCTGTTAACAAGGTGAACTCTATCATGTATCAGCAACAGCGTGTCACCAGAAACTGTTCTGACACCAGCATCATCTAAGTGCTCAGCTGGGACGCTGCACTTTGCACAGTTCCTTTCTGTACGTGAGAGAACTGCAACTCATAGAGTTTTAATTTCTGCATGGTGATTGCAGCATGCAACCCAAAAAAGACAAATTAATTTCCCTCATGTCTTTTTTTTTCCCCCTATATCTTAGACTCTGCACAACATTCTCCAGACAAAACCAGAAGACTGTCAAGGGCCTTGTACATATGGCCAAAATAGAGGTTAAATGCAGTTGCTGAAAGAGTCCTCGTGAAGGCTTATAAACCGGCAAAGCAAGCTAGGATTTACAGAACTGGAAGCTCACTGTTCAAGCACAAACACATGGCACAGCTTCTTGCCAGCACTAAGCATCTACCCTGTCTGTCCTTGTTTGTGCCTTGAGGTAGCGTTATTCCAAGCAGAGAGGAAGACTGAGTTTACAACCAGGTGTGTGAACAGCCTCCATTTGTTTTAGCAATATCTGAGTTGTGGATATTTAAATGACAGCATCATCCTCTGTTTCAGTGATGAAATCCAAAGCTTCTCTCACCTCCTCCTCCTCCTGTGTTTCAACTGCAGGGCCGTTGTGCGCCTCCTGGAAGAGGAGCTTCTTCATTTTACGATACTGCAGGTTGTCCAGTTCTCTCACTGCATCCTTTGTTCTCTGAATCAAGTCTATTAACACTGTCTCGGGCCGCTCCCGAAGAACAAACATGTGCTGTAGAACACATAAATAGGTGAGTGACCTCTTATGCCTCCAGCGCCCATGCTCCAAGCATAATTTTATGAGCTCTAGTTTGGTTTTTTAGCCCTCTTCCCTGCACAGGAGGAGAATACTTCACAGCTTACATTGGCACTATTTTTAGACTTCATGATCCAGATAGATTTCAGAATGATTGCTTTCTGATGGGAGACATCCACCAAGAAGTAAAGAAGTAAATAAACCCAGAAATGTTATTTCACGTACCACGAAAATGGGCTCAGTTTAAACCTAGACTTCTTTGGATGTTGGGGTATTTAGAGACATTATCTACTTGTGGTTCAGAGGGGGAAGAGCAACAAATAGCGTATAAATGCCAAAAGTGTGAGACTGGTTAAGTATCTCTAACCAAATGTCAATTAACTCATGAGCTAACTTGCACTATAAAATCCTTCTCCTTGTTCAGAAAAGCTTGAGAATCAAATATTTGGCATACAGCTCTGAGTCATAAAATAGGCTGTGAACTTTCAAGCCCAGTCCTAGAACGGTTAGCCGTGTTATGCTCTTTTTTTGGAGATATGCACTGCAATTCACTGCAAAAGTGAAATCTTGCCGATGGCTGTCAGAAGCAGCTTTTGCAGTCTCCAGATGCAATGTGCTGTGCAAGCGTGAGTCATTATTAACACCACCGCTAGTTTCATTTTGTTCCTTAGGAGAACTGCATTGCCATTTCCAACGTGTCACATTCTCTACCTGTCCCTGTAAAGTGGCATGCAGCTGTTTCAGACTATAGATATAGAAGGAATACATTCACAAACGTTTAATTTCCATCAATGTTCTCTTTAATTGCAGTGCATTGCTCAAAATAAAACCAATCTGCAGAATTCTGAAATGGCAGGACTACACACCCACACCAAAACCTTTACTCGGTAATTGCATTTACTTTCTGAATAACAGTTTTAGAAGAGGCAAAAGTCCTCAGAACCATTTAAGCAAAAACCTGCAAAAAGGTGATGATAAAATCTTCATAAATAGCATCCATTTCCCAGCAATGCAAAATTTTGGAAAAATCGCTGTTTAGCACAAACATGGCCAGGATAAAGATCCCCCAAAATAATGTCTCGAGCATTGTAAAGAGAACAAGGAGTTAGCAAAATTCTGAATGCCACTTGATGTCACAAAGGAAATCCATCAAAGTCCCACTTAAAACAAAGCAGCTCTAACACCTAACTTATATGCGAGTTGCGTTCACTTGAGAACATGTCAGCTTTTTGCAACAATCTACCACATTGGCTTTGTTTCCAGACTAGAGCAAGGAAAATCAAGCATCTGCGGCATACATGAGCACAAATGAAGAAAATAATAAAAAAAAAAGTCTAAGAAATAAAGCAGGAGAAAACCTGCAGACAGCTGAGGCTTATTCATGTCAAGGAAAAGTATGGGGAAGAAAAACTGCTTTCCTCTGCCCCCTTTCCCCCAGGGATACTATTAGAACAGTGATTTTCAGTTCTATGTGTAAAGCACATAGGTGACGGGAGAGGATAAAATGCCTTTAGGGGTATATATAGCATAGAATAAAGAGGGAAGTAACGAAAGGTATTTGTTAACTAATGCATGGCAGTGCTGTCAGGATTAATTGTAATCACTGGAAGGACAGACTGAGCTTAAGAAATGGAAACTCTCAACAGGTTGGTGGTCATCCAGTGTCACCTGCTGGGGCGTCCATATATGATGAGACCAGGCTAGCTCGGAAAGTCACCTGGGGAGCCACCCACGACACTGCCAAGGGGCATGAAAGCTCAGCACACTCCACAGCACTCTCAGCTCAAAGGCGTTAGGGATAACGGGCAGAGAGCATCGTTAACCATAACCTAGTACAGTAGGTGAGACAGAAGAACATCACAGAGCACAGCCCCTTTTTAAAACCACGTGGAAAACAAGAAGGACAAGCAAGCCAACCTTCAGAAGCTCCTCTGATGTAGGCCTGTCTTGAGGAATTTTCTGGAGGCAAGAATCTACGAAGTTTCGAAAATAATCAGACCTGCAGCAAGGAAAGTGAAAAAAAACCCCAAACGTCTGAGTTAACTGTCTGGTTTAATTTTCAAAGTTAATTAAAAGTCAAGACATTCACATTTGGGCACTGCTAGTAGAGTGGGGAGAAACCACACAGACGCAGGACTCTGTGCTACAGCCTCTGACACCTCTAGTAAAGCCAAAGGCCACTGCTACTAGTAGGCAGATCCCTTCACCCTCAGCTTCCAGACAAAATATTTCATTTAAAGAATGCAAAAATATGGGCCAATTCAAGAGGAAGGGAGGTCTGATATAAAGGCAGACACCCACGTATCTCAGTATGAGCATCGATCCTGTCAAATTCTATATTGCCCAAATTCTCCAAGGTCTAATACAGAGCCCCTGCTCCATCCCACCTCTGTGCGCAGATGTTTCATCTGCAAACTGTATTAACACACAATTCCTGAAATGCCTTTGGCCCCTCAGACGCAGCTTCTACACTATTGTGCAATCTGTCACAAGTAAGACTTAAGGTCATGTTTTGTTTAGTAACTTCTCTCCTTCCGTAAGCTAAAATTCTGTATTTTGCCCTTTCTTTCTCCGAACAGTTTTCAGAAGGGCAGAATTATACCCCGAAAACAGCAGCACATCAGTTGTACAGGTTTTATTTCTTCCCCCCCCGCACCCCTTTTCCCATCATGTAATGGGGGGTTTTGCTACTGCAATTTTTCAGTAAATTAAATTATTGCATTTTTGGGGAAGAAAAATGCATACAGTGAGTTGAATGTTTTGTCAAGCACCAGGGTGTGAAATAGCTTAACCAGAAAACCTCAGAAGTAGAAAAAAATTTCTGAAAATAAGGTACAATGTATTATGTTAGAGGCCTAAGACTATGGCTCAGAAAAACATAATTAGGAAGTTTTTAACTTTTGAAATTAGTTTACTGTGTTGGCTGTTTCAAAAGCCAGTTGCTGTGGCTGAGAGGCACAAAATGTTACTACTGTGCTTTATTCTTCTGGAGTTTATGCCACAAACACTTGCCACACACAAGCGGTGTCTTCATCTTGCAAAGCAATACTTCAACAAAACAAGATTTCAGAATTGACAGCGCGGTTTGTGATTAAAAAACACTAAACCCCACATTTTTGGCTGGCCTGGAAGCTTCAAAAGTTTACTGACCCATGAACCGAATTTTTTGCAGGATCTTATGTTCTTCCAGCAGCATGTCCTGTTTCTGCTACATTCTAGAGTCTAAAATGCATATTTAGTAACTGGTCAATTTTGTATACAAAATGTATAGTGAATCTACTAAGAACCTTCCAGTTCACATCTTCCCAACAGGAATCCAGCCATTTCAAGAACTCAGCATGACAAAGCACTCCATTTACAGCAATTCCCTACAACATTCCTCCCTCCGTAATACTCACCATTCATTAGACTGTAGTGTAGGGGATTCATTCTGCGCTATGTGATATAAGGCACTCATTGCGTTCATATTAAACAAAGGAGGCTTCCTTTCCGCTACACACAAAAGAAAATAATTTTTATGTAGGGAGATAGTCTCATGGTTTTGCTCTTTTTTTAGTTTACATCCCTTTAAAAAGAAAACCACATCAGCAGAATCACTATTGCCCGAACACGGAACCCCAAACCAACCCTACCCTGCAATCAGACAGATATGTTGGCGTATGTCCTATACCATTGCAGAAGATGAAAGCACTTTGAAGATCAAATGTCTTGTCCTCTCGAGCTTTTAAATTACGTGGTTTATCATAGTTGAGTTCTCTGACTCATTTTAATGTACTAAAATAGGAGTAAGTTAACAGTAAGCTTTATACTCGGTGTTTAGCCACTGCGCATTCTTGGTTTCATACCCCCCCCCCCCTTTTTTTTTAAACTACAGTTGCTAAAAAGCTAACAAATATCTAATTCTAACAGGACAGCAGTGATGAAGAAAAAGCTGGTTACAAGAACCATCAAATCACACTTAACTGACTAAGCACATGGGCAGGAAGTCAGTAACAGGCCAACTCTTTATACTATTTTAAGAGTTGCATTCTCTTTGGCTCTTCTCTCTCTCTCAAGCTTGTGTTACTCTTATAGACTGACACAGCATGAAAGCTTAATGAGGAAGGAGATGATCTCACTGTAACAACAAAATTGAAGCTTCATCAGAATGTTTACGGGGTAAACCTATTAAGCTCAGCCTCGCCATAAACACTCCAGAGAAGGTGGCCAGGCCAGGGGGACGTTCCTACACTACTGAAAACGCAACAGAAAACTTTCCTTCCTGAATGAAAACCAAACAAGGAAAAAATTAATGCTAGCTTTCTTATTCTGCTTTTCAATTTTGAGTCAAATAGCAGCAGTAAGCGATGTATTAGAGATCATGGTTCACTTGTGGCTATCACAGGATGGACTAAGCCCTACAAATTCCTCAGAACAGGTAAACCGAGGAATTAAACCTTTCCTCCAATGTAGCGTTTTACCCTCTCTCATCTGTCAGACAATTAGTTGCTGCTATTAAGGATCAGACTGATTATCCATTAAACTATTTTAACTGACTGTTCTCCCTAGCTTTTTTTCCTCTCGTAACTCACCTGAATAAAAAAGAAGTCTTCAGGAAACACTGAAACTGAGCCCTTAATGAGGCCGTTTCTAAGACTAAGGGATAATTTGAGAAGACTACCAGACACCTCATTTTTCTGCTTTCTTCCCATACTTATTCAAACCAAGGCAAATGAGACAACCACACCAGCCCAGCCTACAACGCTCTACCATCCTGACCTAGTCTCACCTCCCACCACGCTAGAAGCCGTAGATGAAGCCTAACACTTCGTATTGCAAAAACGCAGCGTGCAGGAAGGCACCCGGGGGTGTGGTGGCCATGAGCTCACTGCATTCCTGGACCGCTGCAGCCAGCCAAGTCTCCTTACTCCACTCGGAGCAGGATTCTGTCATGACAGTCACACCCCTTCAAACTTGCTTTATATTGGCAACCAAAAAAATCTCTGCTCTGAAGAAAGAATCTATTTCACGTCCTGGAAAAAAATGAAGTTGACAGTTTGGAATGCCAGACAGCATTTTTAGCTAAACTGTGCAGTTCACATGGATTAGCGTGTTCCTGAGAGCTCTCGCTGCCCGGCCGGGCTGCTCCGCCACCGAGGTCGGTTTGGAGTAGAGCAATGAGATGTGACAAGGATGGTTAGGACAGCCTCAGGTGCAACGAGCAGCACTGAACCTCACCATCCCGAGAAAAACATACAGCTAAGTGCTTCTAGAGAGCCGGATCCTGACTAAAATCAGAGTCGTGCTGTGCATGGTCTTGTGCTTCAGGAAGTGTATTTTTGTTCCAAGAAAATACTACACGTTAAATTTAAACAGAATGCCATACGAACATAGTCCTTTTAAACTGACGTTCTGCTGCAGGGAGTCTGTTGTAACGGCAGTGCCATCGTTTCTTTTGGGTTTGATTTATAGGTTACCACTTCAAAACTGGATTATTCCATATCTTTTTTTCTTTTTGTGATTTTAAAGAGATTTCCCAGCCAAGTAAGTGACGACATACACTGAATATAGCTTTGAAGCTCTCCACTCATCCCAAACCTCATTACTGCAGGACTCATTAATATACCATAAGTTTTCATGCAAACAATATCAACTTATACCACTAAATATATTTTCACATCGGCACTTTTAATAGTTCATTTCTAAAGCTGTTCAGCAAATAGACTGTTTTTCAGTTCAAAAGTTGACTGCCTCTCCCACAGAACGCAAACACCTTTAGTGACATAGCTTGGCTATTTTCTTTGTCTATATAACTCTTTTTCTTTGGGTAATGAAAACACCAGTTCAATAAACATCAAATTGGAGACTTGATCTTGAATTTGAGACAGCACATATAGCCCTTTTCTCTAAAATTCGAGTCCCAGAGAAAACAGGACAAGGAACGAAGCATAGATCTTCCACACTGTATTTAATACCTAGAACTTAGCTGAAATAACTCCATTTTATAATTTAAAAAAAAACAAACAACAACTTACCTAACTCAATACAGGTAATTCCAAGAGACCAAACATCTACTTTGCCATCATACTGCCCTTCATCCATGGCTAAAATCACTTCTGGGGCCATCCTAAAATAGGAAATCAGTGCTCAAAATTCCGGGCAATGGAACACATTATCATCATCATCATCATCAGTACTTCAATGAAACTGGCTGTTTCGCTGATTTCAGCTACCACAAATAAATCATTCCCCAAGGTATCAGGCATGAACATGGGATACTGGGAACAAAGACCAGGCACCCACGCTAGTACGCGCCTATGCAGAGGCTGCGCGGTGTTCTCCTGCGCTTTGCCCAGCTCTCCGTTTATGAGTATCACCACCTTCTCGCCCTCCCACGTTTCCAATAGTTTAGCTGGCTGGCCAACTCTGGTGAAATAATTATAGCATGCAGTTGTGTAAACACCACAGATTAGGTGTAAGAGATCAAAAGCATACAAGGGATCTGCAAAGGGTTTTGTTCAATGAACCTGGCTTTTCCTATGAAAGAAAAAACACTTCAGTTATTTCAACAACCAGACGCGGTGACAACATACGAGTTGTTAAAACCACTGGGGGGAGTGATTAAAATATATTACAGGTGATTCAATCCCACCTCTACCACTTAAAGTCAGGATAAGTAGATCAACAAAATATTTTTGTTATTTTTTGTGAACTACAAATACAAGGATTCACAGTTTCTTGAACTCAGAGCCTAATTACTATTTAATTTTTTTTTTTTTTTTGGCAAAGTACATTTTATCACTGCTACAACTGGAAGATTACAAAGGTAGCTCCAATAAAACCCAAGTATATTAAATACCCAAGAAATGATCCTTTTTTCTTCACAAAGCCAGAAATGCGTAAAACTCTTGGCTTACCAATATGGCGTCCCCACAAATGAGTTGGCAGGAGATGCTATGGAAGCAGACCCAAAGTCAGCAAGTTTCACCTGTCCTGGCTCTGTCAGCAGGATGTTTCCTGCCTTGATATCTCTGGTTATAGAATACAAATGTCAGTACTATTCCTCTCCAAAAAAGAAAACCTTCTATACGACTGACTACAAAACATACCAGTATTCACATGTTCAACCTGCAGAATACCCTCATTTCCTCCTAATACAATATCTTTAACCTTTAGGTTAATAGCTTAACAAGGCCCTTGGATCTTAGAATCCAGTTTGTCTTAAAAATCAACTTAAAATGGCACACCTTGGTAAGCTCCATATACAGTTCAGCAAAACCTTCTGAACCGACTATGTCCTTTATAATCGTTTTTCAAAAAGTCCTAATAATGTAACTATTCAAACCCTTCATCCTACTAAAATGCAGCAGGTAGTTCAAACACAAAGAACATTTGCATCCCATACTTACTGTGTGCTTCTCAACATGTGTGTTCGTGTAAAAATAATTTTCCAAGTATTAGTGCTCCCCCCCCACCCCAGCAATCTTTGCCTCGCTACAAGCCGTTGAGGCGAACTCAGGCTGCCTCGCTATTCACGGCTTCGGGGGACAATCACCATCGTATCAACGATGGAAAAGCTGAGCAGCTTCAAGGCGATTGTGCAGAAACGAACACCAGCTGTAAGAGATGGTGCACCAGGAGACACACAGCTTCCTGCTATTTGACTACTATAAATCACTAGTTTGGGGGCGTACGGACACTGCAAAAACACCCCCTCTCTGCTTACAAATATTAAATTTGGAATGAAGGGGATACAATCAAAGTCAATTACCTGTAAGTGTGTGAGACAGTAAAAGCATAAGCACTTACCTATGGATCATATTGTGAGAATGCAAGTATGCTAATCCCTGGAGAGCACCATGGGTAATTGCTGCTATTTCCACTTCTTGCAATGGCTTTTTATGAACTTAAGGAAAGAATTTATTTGAAATTCAATATTAAAGAAAACAATGCAGTTTGTAGCATGCAAGTGAGTACTGTTAACAATGTAAACAGAGAGAAAATACCAAAAATTCAGTTTTACTGGGTTCAGTATGAGAAGCAAATGTAAAAATAGTTCACAGCGTAGAGTACATTCTATAATCAGATGTAATCTTCTAACCATAAACAGCAGCTATTTACTATCAAAAAGAGACTACTTTGCAACCATAAACTACATTTCTGTCAGTTCTGTGACCATTCTCCCAAACACCTATTTGAGACTCAATATTCAATTTTCCATTAACGATGCTAAATCCCAAACCCTACAACTTTACGACAATTCACACATGAATAAATAAACTGTAGCAATACAGATAACTCTCCAGCAGCTCAGCCTGTTGTCCTGAAACGCTTCTGGCAAGGAAAGGAGATGAACAACTTACTGGCCACACATATATCTTCAAAGAAAGTTCACTTCAAGAAGTCTGATAGAAAAACGACCATCTAACAAAGACCTCATCAAGCAAAACCCTAACACTGCTGCAGCGCTATTTTAGTCAACAGGCCTACAGTTGTTAGTAAGCATTAGGATCAACAGCAAGGGTTTTCAGGAATAAATCTTGAACTGTCATGACAGGAGAACCTAAAACTCAGAAGAAAATAAATAGCTGACTGACAACTTTAAAATAATATGAACCAAGGAGAAACTAGGCACCCAGGAAAGCCGATATTCTACACAAAAACCAATACAGCCATGCACGAATCTGAAAAACTGCAACTGTTCCCACATGCTCTGCCCTCAAATAAAACCATAAACTCAAGGACAATTCTGTGATTCTGTAACTTCCTACTTCAATACAATACTTCTGACTTTCAATCAAATATACACGTGTGACATACCTTCTAGTAAGTCTGATGCTGATCCTAAACAATATTCCATAACAAGCTGTATGGGAAGAAATTAAAACAGTTGTTAGAAAATCTCTAATAGTAAATGCATGTTTTCTAGATATCTATGGGGAAATCTAGAATTCTAGATTCTAGAAATCTAGAATTCTAGATTTCTGTAGAGAAATCTATAAATAATCACCGCTGCATACAATGCAGACTGCCATAACAAAACAAGCATTGCTCGTAACGTAAGCCCCATCCTGGCACTGTCACACTGACCCCTCCCACAAGGACAGCTCGAACTGGAATTAGGATAGCCTTCCTGTGCAAGACACCGAGCAACAAAACTTGTCAGGAGCACAAAAGCATATTCATAACCAGTTATGTATTGTACTGCATATCTTATTTTATATGCACGTACTTAACAGGAATGTTAAATTGCACTTAACAAGCTTATCAGAGTATTAAAGGGCTATTTAGAGATTTACTTAAGATTTCGTCCCAGTCAGATTTCAAAAAAAGAAACTAAACCTTTGTCCTACGGATTTACGGACACTAACACATGAACAGCACTTACAATTTAAGCTATTATTTCAACAATATGATTCCTTTAGTATATCGTCCTACATAAACTTTGTCAATGAGAAGTGCTACATCATGTTTTTCGTTTGACAAAGTTCTTCCCCTGCACAGCCTATCACATCTATTCCCACACACACCTTTTTATGCACACAAACTCAAATAAACCAAATTTAGTTTGGCAAGTTTGGGGTTTTTTGTTTAAATCAAATGTATGAGATTAATTAGGAGATGACAGCCAGAGATAAAACTACCTAGTTCGTTTTGTCACCTGAACACACACACAAAAATAACAACAGAAGTAAACAATATACAACAGAAGAATTTAGTTAAATAACAGAAATACTAACAACTTGAAATATACTTTAACTATAAACATAGGTCTTATCACTCTGAGAGCGAAGAGTGTCTGCACAATATGCTGTTAATTTCAGTAGTTAGAAGAGGCCCAGCTAAGCAGCAAAGTTACTGAACAAAATTGGTCCTGTTTTACCTCAAACAGGACAAGTACAATTATCAGCAGCATTTCTAACCTACTCCATTAAAGTACAACTGAACGCTTACTTCTGGAACATATTCAGTTAACCTGTGAAGTACTGCACCATTACTCCTCAGTGGCACACCAAACACGTTGTTAAATGCCCTGCAAGTATCTAACAAAGTTGCCACACTTGCCCCCCAGGCAGCACAAGTGGAATTCTCACCTTTCCTTACAGCAAGAAGTGATGGATAAATTTGTTGGGCCCCCCCACCTCCTCCATTATTATTTATTTCAAATAGCGCATGAAGCTAAATACACTACAACAGCACAATCGCCTCACTCTGCAAGCAAAAGGGAGAATTTCCCTAAATCTTATTTCTAAAAAACTATATTCAGTTTTGCTGAGCGTCTGTAAAGTCCTTGGCTGTTCTCATCTGAGTTTGTGCAATGCCTCTCGAAAGGCAGCTGGAGGTATTTTAAAGCGCCCTTAACCAAAGCAAGAGAAGCGCAGAGCGCAGCAGATGCTTACCCATGCTGTATGCTCCCGCAAATAGCAGCCTTTGTATTCTATACTGTTAGGGTGTTTTATTCTTTGGAGGAACTTGACTTCCTTAATAATATCCTGCCATTTCTGTAGAAAAGAAAAGGGATAGAAAGACTTTATAAAACTGTTACCTTTTTTTTGGTTGTTGTTAAGTTAGTATGTCATTTAATTATTTTAAGAGGCAAAAACATCTTAAGGTTCCATATCAAAATAAATTTTCATCAACACCATGATGTTCACTGCTTAACTCCTCAACAGATCTACAAAGTAAGAAGTTGATCGATTAGGCTGTATGGGAAGGGTCTAAGGATCTCTTATCAATATAATACTATATATTTATATGTATGCATAGGATATACTGGTAAACACTTAATATCCGAGCCAAGTTGTCAAAAAAGAAGCAATCCTTTTTAGGGGACATAATTTCTCATCAAATCAAACATACATCCCAACCTGAAAGAGATGTGGCTGGTAAGTGTCCTTCAGCAGCATCAGCCCTCTCTCACTTAACTCTTGTAGCTATAAAGACCTATCCCTACTAGTAACTATATTATACTGCATCAGACTCCATTTATCAGCCACCAAATATCTTGACTACATTCTTGATAATGATTCTCCAGGACCAGTTTAGTTTTTACAAGGACCGATTTAAAATGAGTTACCTAATAGATAAGGGAATGGTTCTGCAGGAGTAAAAGAATAAACAGATAAAGCAAAATCCAAGTTTATATATAATAAGGGGAGCTCTGTCAGTGCAACTTGAAAGTACAGAAGAGGCCATAATGTCAGGTTCCACTGCCATTGCTCCCCTCGGAGGAAATCCCCAAGTCCTCCCATTTGCTGCCCACCCACACCTCCTCAGGCAAGAGACGCAAAAGCTTTAAGTGTAACAGCAAAACTACAACTACAGGAAAAGGTTTTCAAAAACAAATACAGTAGCTGGAACCATTTAAGTATGCAGACATCAACACGACAGTGTTGACACTGAAAATGTTTTTGAGAAAGCGTATCAGTTCTGAAGTTAATCAGAGGTAGAGAAACCTCACCAAAAGTTTCAAAAGCTGTTTTTCAGGTCCTTTTAATCTCTCAGCACACATCTCTTCAGGTGTATGTATGCGGCCAGGATTCACAGATGGACAGAGGTCCCATATACCCAAATGCTTTGGAAAACATGCACAATGCCCAAATCCTCCTCAATAAAAATTTTAGGGTTAGAGAAACAAATGAAACCGGGGAACATGGTAGCCACAACCAGGGCAGCTTATTGACTAAGCATTTCTCAGCACCAGAAACCTCATGAAAATGACATTAGTGCTGCTATACTAACATAAACTCTCTCGCTGATGCCCTCATTCCAGGCACAGGAACAACTTCAATGCCTTTTGCCTTTAGTCTCAAAGGCTTTGAGGTACTAAGAAATAAAAGTCAAACCAAGAAAGCGCCACACTAAACTTCTATATTGGGAAGAGAGATGTGATATATTAGTCAAGGCATATTCATGATTTCCTGCATTAAAAAAAGCTTTCAGATCCCATTAAGAGCACAGTACTACGTATTTCAAAGGTTTTTAATATATTTTTAGAATAGAATATGGTCTTATTTTAGAGAATAATTGTTCCCACCAATGATAAAATCTTGTTATGAAACCAAAGTAAATATAAACGATAACAGAATGCCCATGATCAATTTTCTTTACCTAGGCTTGAGCACAACTCAAGCAAACTTCTGAACAAAACAAATAAATATAGAAGTAAAATAGAAAGTCTTTTAATCCTGGTCTTATTACTTTCTTCAAAATAAAGAAACATATGCATTGAAGACAAACAAAAGCTATTTCTGATGCATGCACAGTTTGTTTCATTCATGTGAATAGCGTATTTATAGCTCACAGTAATTAAAACAGTAGGACAAGTAGTAAGTACAAATTATTCTTTCATCAGTACACAGTTAAACAAGTCACCG
Source organism: Anarhynchus alexandrinus (assembly GCA_008711295.1). Taxonomy (NCBI): domain Eukaryota; kingdom Metazoa; phylum Chordata; class Aves; order Charadriiformes; family Charadriidae; genus Anarhynchus; species Anarhynchus alexandrinus. The sequence continues at coordinate 38,017 of VUYV01000917.1, read as the reverse complement.
CAGTGACAAAATAGAAACACACATAGCGAATTTAACTATGAAGCTAGAATTTAGGACTGCTGGAGAGACACTGCCACCTCTACCTCCTACACAGACACATACACACACAGAGAAAGGAAGGAATAGTTCAGCTCCTCGTAGCGCAGATGATCAATACACAAAAGGCACAGAAACCCATGAGCTGTTAGGCAAACTCATCAGAGCAAGACTGCTTCTAAGACTGGAATATAGAGAACGGAGGGAGGGAACCATAAATGCCTCGAACAACACGGTTACAATAAATACTTCTGTTGAAAAATCATGCCATGAGTTGATAGATGTTGTTTACCAGAAATAATACCAAATCAGCTGTTCGCTTCATGTTGGGTTTTTCAAGAATCTGTATTAGCACTTAAACATTTCAAGTATAAAATCAATTATCTCTGTTAAGCGTCCTAGGGAAAAAACACATCTGGGGTGGCCACGAAAACACTTAACGTTTAAATCTCAGAGGCCTACTTTTACAGACCTCCCTGCAAAGACTGCCTTAATCCCCAGCTCTGGCAGTTCTTCCGTAATTATGCTGCTGTTCAGATTTTCACACTCATTCATTCACTGCTGTTTTGCTTTTGTTTTAGCTCCTCATCAGCACAGTCATTCCAGGGAAGGATGCATTCTGCCTTACTGCTTTGTATAAGGAAAATTCCCCCTGAATCTTTCACCGCTGCATCCATTGCTATTATTCCTTTGTCCAGAAGCAACATGGTTATTTTAAAAGGTATTTAAAATGGAATGTTTAAGGGCAACAAGACATACTAACATGCAAAACTACCGGTTTTAATTTTCTTTTTTGCTTTCTACACATTTATGCGATTCCATAAAAGAGCCCATTCTTTCTGGAAGCAGAGTCTTATCCATCTTTTCCAGGAGCAGATTAGGCAGAAATACACTGTGACCAGTGAACTAATTTGTATTGTTTACACAGTACCCTCTTTCACCTTTACAGTTACAGGAAAGATCTCTCTCATTGTAACCCAAGCTAATTAAAATCGTCCCATATAATAAGTATTTGCAATGGTCAATATTTAATAAGCAACATGTTCTACATACCTCATTGGACTGCTTCCCACTATATGACATTTTCTTGATGGCCACCACTTCATTGGTGCGCACATCACGTGCCTGTAACACGAAAACACGATGCATCAGTTTCTTCAGATAGTGATTTCCCATAAGATATAAACCAAACACACTCACAAAAAAGTCTTGATCCATTAGTTAACTTTTGCAGAGAGATAAACCAAAAGATCTTCCAAGGGGTGCGACTGCTGCATCTATTAGAAATTTCCTTGCAAAGTTAATGACCATCCTCCTGTTTGTGAGACGAGGTATGACATTTTTCCCCACTCAGCATCCACCAAGTCTCTGCAGGAGTCGAGTACTGTCACTTCTAAACTGAAAATCACAGCTTGTAAAAGCAGCTCTGATTCAAGTAGAACAGATTTTCCCTAAATCAACTTCTCTCCCTGCCCAGGTCCATTCCTGACAAACCAGAAGCAAAGCTCAGCCTTTTTATTCCATTCCAAACATAAGCACCGATGTCACAGGATGCGCAGGAGATACCTGCTCCAGACACCGGCAGCTTTCTCCCCAGTGCTCCCACAAATTAGCTATTGTGTCTTAAAGGAAAGCAGGTGATAGAGAGAGAGACGGTGGCAATCTGAGACCCATCCTCAGATTCCCATCCAGACTTTCACTTTCTCAGTCCAATAATACTATTATTTCCACTGCACTATAAAGGTACATGGTTTTTCACAGCTCAAAGGCAGACTCTGCCTGACTTCAGACAGCAACAACCCAAGATAAGACTAGACAAGAAGTTTTGTTTAATTTAGCACCCAAGCAACGGCTATTTCCCCTTGCAGGAGAAGAGGCAGCGCTGCTCCACCGGGCAGGGAGGGTGGCTCCAGCCAAGACCCCCGCCTCTCCTCCCCTCTCCTCCGTTAAGGATTTCAGCGGCAGGGGAGGGCAGGGGAAGCAAAGACCTCCGAGTCTCTCTGATAAGAATAATCAACTTGGATACGAAGCCAAAGGATATAAATCAAAATAATGTGCACCACAGCATTCACTGATGACTGACAAAAATGCTGATTTTTAATATATTTGTACTATTATCAAGCACAGCCTATCAGAACACAGATTAATGAAGTACTGGGACTCCGCCTTTTGTAAAAAGGTTTTTCAGTCTTGTTTTAATTCTGTCGTTCATTAAAAAGATTCCCAGAATTCCCTGTCAATCTTTATTTCAACCAGTTATGATAAGCTTGAACCAACACTATTTTTAGTTTTCTTTCTGTTTGAGAGGATCTTTCCTACCATCTCGCTGATATTACAGTATCTCTAAGGTTGGGGGAGACTTGAATATTTTGGGGTTTTTGAGACAAAAAAGGAAGAATAAAATTCCGTCTCCTAGCTCTTGACTAATTAGAGACAATCTCTGAAACATTCAAATCAGTGTAGAACTGCAATAAAACAGGCAAGCAAAATACTAGAGTAGAGCAGAAGGAACACAGCTCTAACAAAAGAGTGGGTTATTCTTCTGCTCCATCTGCAGTGTTCCAGTGTAGTAGGCTTCCTGTGTCAAGCGAAAGCTATTATTACACTGCAGAGCAGGGAGTAGGGTAAGGATAATACCAAAATGATTCAGAGGTGCCAGACTTGCAGTTTCTAAGAAACTAAAACCATGAGGTGAACCAGCAAAATTCATGTCAATTATGAAAGAAAAAAAGACATTTTCTGCCACTGCAGGATGTAACAGAAACAAAGAAAGAGACAAGAGTGAACACTCTCAGCCAGTTATCATGTACGATAAATATATCGTCCCTTGTTGGGGTCACTGCTAAAAGGAAAGAAAGGGAGGTACAACTAACAACGAAAGATTAAATTGCATTTTAAAGAAGGCAGGGGGAGATTTCAGGATTATATGGATTTTTCTACTTGTTAATTACTCCCACATCTACTCATCATCAACATTTTCGGGCCAGGCTGTATGCAATGAAAGCAGACTGGTGGTCGGGAGGCTATGTATTGGAGAACCCAAGCAAGCAACCCCTGATCGCGTTTGCTGAACACCCACAGTCCATCATCGCTACAGCGGCGCTGGGAGAGAGAGAACCATCACAGCGCACACCCCTTGAATGTTACAATCATGGAGTTTCATTTGCTTTTTTAGTTTCCTTGTGATCTTCAATAATTGAAAAAAGACAGTTCCTAGACAAGAGCCACGAAGATGTTACAAGGCCAGCTAACTTAAACAATCCAAATGAACGAGGCTTGTTTTATGGCAGACGTTCATGCACATATATCCTGCTTTCCTCCAAAAACTCCACACAAAGGATCAACATCTGGTGACCAGAGTAACTTCAGCAGTGATACAAGCAAAGCATGAGCAAAGAAAAGGTGGAGTATGTCATCAGCTTTGGCAGTATGCTTTTAAGCAGTTATCAACTACATTCCAAAATTACACTGATTAGAGAAAGTTTAATTGTTTGCATTAGCAGAATCAAAATCTTGGTAAAGAAACTTAAGCAAAGTTCTTTCCCTAGCTTTACAGAGGAATAAAGGACCCAAGACATACACTCCTCTACCTTAGTTCTTTATGCTTACTTAATTTGCACTGAATTTCTCCCTCCATGTTGCCTTTCTCATCTTTTGGCTCTCTGTGTGAGATATGGAGTACATTATATGAAACAGTTTGAGATTCAAGATCTTAGACCTGCTACTAGTAAAAAGATACTGTAATATAACACAGAACTTATAGGTTAAGACTTTGTAACACAGAAATAGCAACAGCATATACTCTTTGTTGGAAACTCTCTCAACTGAGGAAAATAAAGCCCCCGAACGGGTTGGAGCGGTGCAGTGCACTGCTTACACTGGGGTTTTCGCGAATTAGATGTACTTTCTGTCAAAGAAGCACAATCCAAACACGATCAAGTAATCGCACTCCTTAGCGAATAAATACCAACCTATAATGAATTGGTAGTCCACAATGGTGGGGAAAAAAAGAGAAAGAAGGGCCTAGAAATTAATGACCTCTTATTTTCGATCTCCTTGCAGAAGGAGCGGGTAATGGGCACTCAGCCCTTACCACAGCTACCAAGTTCAGGCAGTTTTACAAACGCCACGACGGCAGCTTCTTGGTGGTGTTTGGGAATGCTGTTAGCACACCCCTTCCAGGTTACCCCTGGCTGTATGCCCGTTTTCTGTATGCGTGTGGTTCGTGCACGTCTCTAGAAGATACAGCATTCCTGAAAGACTTCAATAATATTTCCACATAGCAGGAAGACAGATTTCTCAGTTCCCTCCTTTTATATCCTCTTGTTAACCAAAGGGAGTAAATGAGATGAAGTAAAGGCCGCAGGTGAGTACTGTTTCGTTAGAAAACACTTCCTCCCCCAGATCTGTTCCCAGACAGTGGCGGCTCATAGTTTTAAGCAGGGAACAAAATTAAGAAGCTTTTCCTAATTAGTTCATCTGTGCTGCATTAAATTTGTGCTGGAAGGTTCCCAACATGGTCTGCTGCAATTATTAACAATGAATAGGCATCTCATAAAATACTGACACAAATGGCTTTCTGAAGGAAAATTGGCAGGTTTGGCCACACCTCCTATAATTATAAATGTGAAAAGGTTGTCTGAGGAAAATGTTTTTTTAATGAAGGCCTCACAGTGTGCACTTTGGTTAACATACAGCAACCTGCAAATGAGGTTACCGTGAGACACCCCACCTCTGGTTGAGCTATACAGGCAGCCTGGGAAAAACTCTGCTGTCCAGACGGTCATGTCAAATAAGTTTTATGCAGATGAAGACTGGGATTCTTGCCTGCAGTAGGGAAGGATGTGACAGGACAAATGACAACAAAAGCACCAACATTCAGGTGTCAAACACAAAGAATGGCTTTAAGGGAGCCTGAGGGTACGCAGGAAGGGAGAGAGAACTCAATTTCTCTCAAGGGACAAGAGATGATAAGGCGATGATCAGACCAAGAGAACTGCATTGCCAGTCAGAATCAATGGAGCAGAAGTCCATGGTTTAATTTGCAGATAAATCCCTGCTTGCACCTAAAAGCACCAGGCAAGGGCCACATTTCCAGTTTTTCTTTTCAGTTTGTATGCAAACAATTTACAGATACTGCAAGTCTGTGAATGGAATGAGACTGTACAGACACAAGAAAACCTCTCTGCCACAAACACCATATTAAAAGATTCACAGTAGTTTCTTTTCCTCAGTATGTTCAAAAAAACTCTACGTTCACAGTTTAAAGGTAAAAAGAGACACAGCTAAAATTCACAAGTCCCGGAGCTACTTACAAAATAAACTGCTCCGAAGCTTCCATGGCCAATCTCTCGGAGATCTGTGAAGAGCTTTTCTGGATCTTCTTTGAAGAAGAGCTCTGCAATTTCTGGGTCCTTCAGGCTGCCCGCTCGGCTGGTTGATGGCATCCTGCTGGGCAGTTAGCCGACCGACTATCTGGGTTTAAAGTGCTGCCTCAACCCTTGGTTCATCTGTATGAATGGAGCCTCTTCAGCATGGATTACTGCAAGAAAAAGATCGGAATCCTTCACTGATTATCCTCTTCTCAAAGAGCCAGAAACAAAGCCACAGCAGAGCAGCTTTCACTTCTTCCCGAGCAAGCATCCCTGGTGCGTGAAGCAACGCAACCTATCTGCTGGGATAATGTCACAGTCCCACTGTGACACCAGTCAAGCATTTCTACAGAACACAAACCAAAACCGAGACACAAAATGAGACACGTTCCGTGCTCCAGCATCTGCTCAGTCACCTGCAGAGCGGTCCACAGAATCTCTGTGACCCACAGCGATAACCGGGTTGTCACTAGTGAGCCCACATTCCCTTGACACCCTCCCTCTGCAGAGTTACACACACTACGTCTTAAAGTATTGTTTGAACTTTGTGCAGTGGATGACACAATTGCATATATATATACATCTATCTCATGGTCCTTGCAAGACAAGATATATGGTACAAATACGATGTGTACGAACCACCGTTGCCATTTACTAATCTGTATTACAATTTTTTTAAATTCAGCTCAGTATTTTCTTCTGCAATTGTTCTCCAGTTAAGAAGCAGACAGTGATCAATTTTTATTCATTTCAGCATGCACACAGAGACCTCTCTACAGCTTCTTCCACAACTCAGTCAGTCATGGGTTTTTTTTGGTTTTTTTCTCTTATCTAAATTTATAACCTCTATCTTACTATAAGTGCCTGCTCTTCAGAGCCTTATTTGCAACCCCCTTCTTTAAAGGAACAGCATCCAGGAGACACCCACTGCCACACACGACGCATGCCTTTCTACTCTGCTTCAGCAGATGCAAACATACATTTTAATTGCAATAGCACAAGATAGAGCCTTCTACAACAGCCCATTGGCAAACCCTTTCTTCAGAGGAACTTCCAACTTCAGGTGCCATTGGGAATATACGAAACCTTTTCTGCTTGCACGTGCAATTGCTTTCATTTACACAAAGTGTGTCTTGGAATCCACCCAGAATAAAAGCATACTTTCAAGTTGTGCTGAAATCTTACTGTGTCTTTACAACAGGTGAAGCCAAACAACCATTACAAGTAAAACACACTTCTCCACACCCCCTCGGGATTTCCTCTCAATTCCCTTTTAATGGTCACCAATAAAAACAATTCTGTGTCACTGGCAAACAGCTAATCACACAGCTCGCTTCTTTCCAAAAATTCCTGTCTGGTCAAGACTTGTGCTTTTTTTATTCATATTTCATATCTCAAATTTGTTTTGTTTTGTTTTAAAAAAGTTTTATATTTTCATAAAGGAAAAAAAGAAGACAATGAACTTGAGTTTAACCAATGTATCAGAAGGCCCTATTCCTGTCCATTTTTCCTACTTTTCTGGACATTGTAACTCCACCTTTCTCCAAGCCTCCAGATCATCAATGAATCATTTGTTTTCCCCTCCCTGCGGAGCAATTCCTACAAGGATGGAAAAAGACATACTCCTGCCTGTTTCTGCTCAGTGGTACTCTTCTCAAGACAGTTGCACCATATGAAAGTGCCAAAGACTGCCGGCTCCTTGTTTGTTCAGCTAACTGCCAGCATCGCTACAAGGAGAGCACGATTGTGCGAGAGACAGCCAAGACGTACCTAGTTGTAAAGTCTGCAAGAGTCTCCAGTTTTTCTGATGAAGACATGCGTGGGAGAGAGAACGCAGGGAAGGGAAGCGAAATCCAGCATTTTCATAGCTTTCCTCCAAGCAGTCAGCATTCAAAAAGATTTATAATACAACCCAAAACGCGTTTCCATGATAGCCCACTCTCAGGGGCTAAGGAAAAACCGATATTCAAATCCCAGTGGTGGACCAAGTATAAAAACATATATATACACACATACACAGAAAATATGCAGCTGTTCACAACTCTGCTATACTGCACTCGTGAGCAGGCACACACACGGTTCGTAGCGACGCAGGATCCTTACAGGAGCCTTCGAAGCAGACTGCATCAGCGCACAAGGGCCCCAGCTGCCAATGAAGCCGAGCGAGATGCACAGGAACGGGACTGCGCTATCTCCACCTTCCGTTGCATAACGCAGTAACTAACACCGTGTGGGAAGGGAAATAATTAGCTTCAATTCAGCCCGTACCTGAAGTATGCTACATTTATGAAGACTGGAAGAAAAGTTGGGGGTTTTTGTTATTTTTCTTTCAAATAAGCCAACAATATTCCACTTGATTCCAGCTCTAACAAGCACATAACACTGAAAAGACAACTGTTTCACATTTACAGCCCCTGACGAAACAATAGACAAAAAGCATCAGTCAGAAAAGCGAGAGAAAGGAGCTGGGGGAAGGGAGCTGATAACCAGAGCACACTCAGTATTATTGAAGGAATGTTTCTTGGATCGACGGTAATGATGTCATGTTCCATCTTTTAAGAAGCATCAGATTCTTACAAAAAGGACATTGTTGTTCAAAAGCAACTGCTGCAATCCCAGAATGCCCTTTTCCCTACATCTGTTAGTCAGAGGGGCTAGGCTTGGATAAACCTGCTAATATGGCCAAAAGTCACATGTCCCCGCGAGCGAGCGTGCGTGTGAGAGCCGGAGCCAGGAGAAAAGCCCTGCGCACACACAGCTGAGACGGATTACGGCCTTCTCCCCCTCCCCACCTACCCCCCATGCCAAACCAGCCACCAGGCTCGTTCTTGGCATCATTTCTGAGCGTGCCTCTCAAATGTCATCAACAGGCAACACTTTTTACCACTGCTACGACTCTTACCAGGCTCACCGACAATACAGGCAGAAGGGATACGGGACCGGCTGCTGCGCTGCCGGACTTCGAGTGGCACATCAGAGCAGAACTCCTCATCTATTGTGACACACCTTAAAATACAGCTTTTCCCCTTTAATACCGAGAGCATCGAGAAAAATGTAATTATCTTTATTCTTGGAAATAATTGCTGCTTTGAAATGCATGAGAATAAAAACATTAAGTATTAAAACCTATTTAACAGAACAGTCACAAAAGTGTATGTGACACTATGCTTATCATTTGATCTGCTTAGATGGAACAATAAAATGCATTAATGTAAATTCCATCCATAAGAAAGCTTTACACAGTCTCACTTAATAAAGTGCTCCCATTTTTTATGGATGCTACAATATTAAATTCCCTTGGTCTTCTTTTTACCCAGACAACACGTGCTGCCTGCCAAAGCCTGACAGCGCCAGCAGCCGAGATGCTCTGCCTCCTGCCTTGCAATAACGACACCTGAGCACTTTGGGGAAATGGAAGTGAAGTTAGAAGTGGCATGCAACGTGGTTATTGCATTATTTTAAATGTATTAAAAACACAGACGAGTCTTAATATTAAAAAAAACACTCTGCAACTAAACTGCACTGAAAATTAAATCATATACCAGCAGGCAGTTGGTTTTCTAAATCATGGTCAAGTTGCACTTATGTATTTCACATTCTTCCACTGATGCAGTCTCTTCTTTACTACAGGTTTTTTGGATCGGCGCAGCTCTACTGTTAAACACAATTGTTCCCAGCGGATGGGACCGATCACCTCACCTGAGACAGCTCAGATCAGGTGGCCAGATCCCGGCTGTGGCCAAGAGCCAGGCACTGCAAACAGGATACGGCACCCTCCGACTGAGCCCGTCTCTCTGCTGGCTGAAGAAGTGGTCTACCTAGAAGCCACCTTGCAGGCTGCTAAAATTAGATAAAATAAATGCCATGTTTTTTTCCTAGTTGTCACTCATACAAAGAGAGGATATTGCATTGCATAAACACAACTACTGGTACTTTGATCAATTCCACAGGTAACTGACAAAGGGATGTAGGAATATGAAAAAGACTTGAAGTAAACCAGGGAATGACCAAAGCACAAGACTGGACCCACTCTGTTTCCATACAGCAGGCTGGACTAACTATGTTTAGTGGCTGCCACTACTAGTGTAAATGACACCTACTGCAGGCCAAAATGCTTTATCAAATTACTTTCATCTGAACAACCACCAGTTCACAGAGACTGCATGCACAGATCCACAAAAGTCTATGAACCAATAGAATGTTACATCCCCTGTAATTACGGCTATATCAAACATACACACACACCTTGAACTACTGACATAAGGAAGCTGAAGACGAGGACGGGGTGAGACCTGTTCTGTTCTGAGTTTTCTGCCTCCCTGCCATGTCATCTCAAGCTGAAGTAAGACCCACCCCTGTGACTAACATCCCCTGGGATCCTGCAGAGCAGAACAAGCAAAGCTCTACATGGTCAGTTGCCATATTTAAAGTGCATATTTAAGTCTTATGCTACAGAGACGCCAGAGAAATTAAAATCTATCCACAGTAAAATATCTGACAGCTGTCAGCAGCATAGATAACTGTTTTCATGTAATAAACCAGGGCACTGAGAAGAGAACATACTTAACCTTCCCTGCAAAGGAGAAGGGAACCCACTCACTGAGATCTCCATCTATCCATCATATTATTTCCCAAGCTCACACACAAACCAACCCGGTGAGGGTGACGGTGACCAGAAGGTATTAGGTTACACTAAACATGGGCACATCAAAGCATCTCTAGTTCCTTAATACAGTTCAAAAGTTTGTAGAAATGAAAATGGGACAATTAACATATAGACTTGCTTGTAGATTATTAGCATTAAAAAGCACCACACTTTGTCCACACAAATGAAGTTTCAAGGAATCGGCACATTCAACATCCTTCAGATTCTATACACAAGAATATTACAACCGGAGTCAAACAAATACCACGTGAGCACAAAATGGAAACAACAAACAGATTTACTCATCTATCAACCTGCGTCTCTCTCCATTTCGCCGGGTACCAAGACACATGCTACACGGACTCCTACGATGGCTAATGAGGCTGACAGGAATGCTCTCCTCCATTACCGAATTTTAAACAAAAAATTATTTGCAGTTTGAGATGTAAATCTTGTTTTATGTAATAGGCGTCATCTATACGACACACTTAGCACAGTAAAACCTATAAAAACTTATCCTTAGTATCAAATGTAGCTACACTATGTGTATTTTTCCAACAGAATATACACAACACTAAAAATAAACAAACAAGGAGACCAGTTACAGCACCTGTGATCTCCAGAGCTGCATGCTGTACAAGCAAAGACTATAACACAAAAAAAAATACTGATCATTCAAAGTTCTTTTTACCCAAAGTCAGGGAGGGAAGGGGCAGGGGGGGAAACACCAACCAAAAACCTCCTGCCCCAAAAAAACATCCCTGAGAAACAACAGCCCACCACAACGTAACTTCATTTGGAAACTGATATTTAGAATTTTATTTTAAGGCATCTGCATTGCATGTACTGCAAACAGTTGCTAAATTTTAGTGTAATTTCCTCTCACAGGATCTAATGCAAGAACATCAAAAAGATGGGGATAGAGCATCATCATGCAAGTACTGAAAAAGGGAAAAGGGATTTTCTCTTACTTGCATATGGGTCAGATCCGGGGAGCGTATGAAGCTGAGATTAAATTATCCTCTCAACACACTATTAAAAATTTCCTGAATGGCTTCCAGCTGACGCTGAAAATTTCCACCACTACCAGAAATATGGTAAAGTGAGTCTATTGAAAGAACTGACTTAATTTTTTTTTAAAATTTTTCTTACGATTATGCCTAAAGTGAGAGTTGGATGGTAAGAGTGCTTAACAAATGGTTAGATGATAAGAGTGCTTAAAATACTGACTTTTAAAAATTTCTGTATAACATTGAATACTTGACCTGAAAGCACAATTTTTTTTGGAAGTCGCAGACAAATCACTCCCCGTTTTTGATAGACTCTGAATAAAAGCCTGAAAGGTAAAAAGAGTAAGCTAAATTATAGAATGCAAGTTGCTGCTTGTACGCAAAGTGTGAAGTAGTCACTATTCCATGCATTTTCAGAAAAAAATTCTTAAATAAGAGTTTTCTAGCATACAAACTGAAAATATCAGCATGTATGAGCTGTTTGGTTATAAACCATGCAGAGGAACCCACAGCTGGACTTTCAGTATCATATAGTATTGTCTGTCAGGTAGAGGAAGCTTCTTCTCTGACATGTATTTGGGATGCCAACGAGGCTGTCCCAGCACAACGTAGAACGGCGTACCCAGGCGCATCGCCACTTGATCAGGCCCGCAGTGGCGAGCACAGGGGGCTGAGCTCTGCTCTTACGTAACTGAGGGTAAAATACCCGATCCACAACACTGCAAAACAAGGCCACAACGTGCTGAAAGAGAAGACAATGCAACGAACAGCACAAGTATCATTTCAGTAGAAAGAAAAAAAAAAAAGTTACTCATTTTATCCTGAAATGTACTCCCTTCAGGCAAAAGCGGTATTTTGCAATACCAGTGTATCCTCTTCAAGCAACAATGGTATGTGGCAATACCCACCCCTCACACCCGTGCGGACGCAAGTGCGATGATTTGGCTCTAACCTGCTATCAGAAGCGGAAGGGCTGTACACTTGGTGGGGAAAAATCAGAAAAGATGATGAAGGTCCAGCACGAGAAGAAATGAACACTCATCACACCAGGCCGTGCTGATATATGCGACTTTAGGAGCGACGCTACTACCCTTGACTTATTTTGTGACCTGCATATAAATCAGCCTTTACAATTTTAGCCAGATGAATTCTATGCACGGAGTTACCTTAACCAGAAAGATAAAGGGCAGACAGAGATTACCTATAATACATCTCATCAATTTATCTGCTGTTCATCAAAAGCCAAGGTAGGTGCTAGCCAGCCTGCTGTGCTGGGTCCGTCCTCTACGGGCACAGACAGAAGTTCTGTTGGCTTATCTGAAATCCCGGGGATCTGCAGCCAGCGCAGTACTGCCAGATTCAGGATCGTCTTCTATCCAGCCTTCTGCAAATCTCAGCAAACACAGGGACACATATTCATCAGGTGCTTCACTGATCACTGGGAAAGTACATCCTTGACCCCTGCGGCCAGTTTCTCCTTCCAGCAAGGTTCTCAAAACTATATACCATGTTTTTTATTGCTTTCCAATTAAAAAAAAAATGCCCTGGCAAGCCACCAAGTGCTGTGGACGTTCCTTAAAACCTCTCTTAACCTAGGACTGGTCCACCCAGTCGACTTTTTTCCTGTTCTGACAAAATCAGAGCAACTCTCAAGTGCCTAAACATGCACTGCACACACAGAAGACAAGTGAGACTCTGCTCACAGCAGAAGGTGGCCATTTCCTTGAACAGCTAAAAATCAGGTTCCCGTCCACACTCAATTACACCTCGGCAGATGGTATCAAGCCAGTTGTATTCTGGTGACTATCACAATGGAAAGCCCATCAGAATTTCCAAGCCTCTCAAAACGGACAGCAATTTTAGTCACTTGATTCATGGGAAACCACATACCACAGACTACTTGCGTACTTGGGTAAGCCTCTCCCACCCAAGCTAACAACATGTTAGTTTTTCTCCTCCTAGTTCTGCAATTTGGAAATCTTCCTAGAGTGGTAATTAAGGGGAAAAAAAAAATCCCAGAAATGAAATAAGAAAAACCAGGAGATGCAGCAAGTGGCATTTAGCTTCTCCCATGCCCTGCAAAAGGGGCAAGAGGCACTGGGGAACATCTCCCTCGGGATGCTGCTAATTTACTTTTATCACTTAGTAGTGAGCTACAGCTCAGATAAAAAAATGCTGAAAGTCATGAACTTGTTTTTCTCTTAAAGTCATTCTTTTTGGTACACTTGTTCTCCACACTGCATCCACTAGGACTATCTGTCATTAAGGAAAAGGGAGGTGCATATGAATGGAATTCTACAAGAGACTGTTAGAAAAAGGTTTAATATTCAGAAAAAAAAATCCAAAATGCTGTCACAAAACTGATTAAAAAAGGAACCATCCTGAAATAGTGCCAACTACATGCAGAATAAAGACAGGTGGAATGGGCTGAGAAAACTGGATTGTGGAAGGTAACTGCGGACCGTGGAAAGCCTCACTGAGACATTGCTCTTTTCCAGATTGCTTTTCCATCTCAAGCTTACATATGCAAGATGCTCCTCTGCTTCCTGCCAGTCCTCAGGGGAAAAGACAAGAGTGCCCCATCTCCAAGTCAGGAGCCCCTTCTGCTGCCAAAGCCTGAAGCAGGTGAGATCTTCCAGCCCTTATGACAGTAGGGAGCGCTTCACGTGGTCTACAACCCCACGCGTGCCTGCGTAACAGCAGCACTGCTTACTGCACACCAACTGACATCCCCCTCTGGAGCAGGAGAATGGTCATCAGATGTCCTCTTTATATCTTTCACATTCCCTCATCTATGTATTTCTAGACGGAACAGATTATAAGGATAAGATGAATCTGCACCGGGATATGGCGGTGAATTCTGGCAGCTTTTTGTCTGTGTGAGCACCTATGTTCAAACAGGCTTTTCTTCCCCAACACAGTAAATTCTTCTTCACCTGACAAAGAGCAAGCCTATCATTCCAGTAAGATCCCTTTTTCAATTTCTTTTAAAAAGATTTTTTGAGGAATGGTTCTATCCTGGAAAAACCTCTTTGCAGATTTATTTATTTATTTTCTTTCTCTGCTTCTCTACCTCTATTTTTTCTTGTATTATACTTCTTCACAAAACTGCCTCAGGAAGACACTTTTATGTTAGAGTAGTGCTTCCATTTCTCTTATACATGCACTTGTAGGCTCTGTAGCTTGCTTTGATTTCCTCTCAAGATTCTGACACTAAAATGTCCATCATCGACTCCCTGAATTACTTACCCCAGCACACTTTCTGATCCTGCTGAGCTGTTCTGCTTGGATGTTTACTTTCCAGGAATGTCACCAGCAAAAGGGTCAGAAAGCTAAGTTTCCCAAACCTCCGCTGACAAACCCAGCAGTAGAGCCCAAAGTGCAACAATTATCCTGTGCTTCCCATTTAAAACAAAATGGAAACCGTTTTCTGTATTTCTGATTATTTTTACAGTCTTTCAAATTTTCTAAGTGGTGGAAAAGATAACTCTTAACTGGGTAAGCCTGTTCCTGTGTTAAAGACAGATACTCTGAACAAACTAGATCTATTTTGACAAGTTACATATGCTAGTTATAAAGAGACATGAATATACCTAACACTACCAGCACTCCTGAAAACACTAGTTTTGATAACTGGCAATTTTTGCAATGCCACTCACCCGAGAAATACCAAATCTACCACTGGTCCTACCACTTAACACAAACACAAGACATTACTGATGCAGTTGAAAGAAATATTAATGCCAAAAAGAATCCTGTATTTCTTCTCCTATTTAAAACAAAACTTCCCATGGGATCAAAAGTCAGACCTACAGAATAGCTGAAGAATAGCCAGCATTCATTTCTCAAAGACCAATGTCATCAAAGTTCAAGAAGTGTTAACCATACCCTGACATATTCAACACGAACATCTCCTGAATGTCTTTGCTTGTGATAGTTCTGGTACATTTATTAAGAAGGTCAGCTCTAAATTTAGTAATTCCTTAGGCTAGCAAAGCTATGAGGAAGGCAACTGGAAAAAATGAAATCTTCTGTCCCCCTTCTTTTGCAATTCATTAAGTTCACAGTCGTTGCCAACTATTTTCCTTTACTACGCAAAGCATCGCATTAATACACATTCTGCGACTGCATCATCTACAGACAACTCTCGGTGGCCACGTCTCTCGGACTAAAGAGCGCACGTTATAATGGTTCCAGTGCAGGAGATGCTGCGCTGGCAGCACACTGGCCAGGAAGAGGTTAGCAAGCGGCCAGCTGATGAGAGTCAATTAAGTCTGGAGGCAAAAATACTGGGAAACTCCAGCTGCCCATAAAAAAAAAATTAGTCAGATATCCTAATGGGACTTCAGTTTAAAGAAACCTTTTCTTGACCCCTAAGCAATTTTGCCCCAGAATAATAAATAATGTAAACGTAAGCAAATTAGCTATTTTGGATTCAGCATAAATAACTCAGAAATAAGCTACTAAAGCTCACAATATAGATAATTACCCATGAGAAAATAAGTAATTAAAAAGTAGCAGTATCACACACAGTTTTAGCAAGGAGGCCTGAAAGGAAGCAATTTAAAGTCTTTCTGACCAGTTAGTAAAAAAAATGAAAATGTTGAGATTGAGTTTGCAGTTGAACTCACTGGAGCGCAGCAGAACACCACCAGGACTCATGTCCACCCCAGCCAGAGGCTACGGCCAACCCCCCCACTCCATAGCTCAAATTCTTACTAGAACAAGTACAAACCTAGAGAAACTGAAGACAGTAGGAAGAACCTAAGGTAGAAAACAAAGCCAAATACAAACAGAAAAATCCAAGAGAAAACTGGAAGATTCTGCAGGAATAATCTTAAAACCCAAGTGATGACAGCAAGAAGCCTCAGGCGGTCATGCAGCCTGCGCCGCTACCGGGCTGGAAAAAGCCATGCAGGAGAGCAAGGGTACAGGAAAGAAGGTAAATTATCCGCACAAAGAAGATGACTAGGTATAAGGTATGGTGCTGTCACAGACTATACATCAAGAAAGCTGGTCCTTCAATAAACTCGTAAATTAAACATTACTGACCTCTGGAGATGAGTAAGTAGCTGCCCTAAAAGACTGACATAGCTCCAGAGTGACGTATACTTTTGTCACAACAGCATCTGCTCCAGAGAAGCTCCCCACAATGGCTGCAGCCAAACCGAACAGAAGACTTAATTGAACTAATAATTAGTGGAAGTAACATGCTAATCACTTGTTGACTGTGATACACTAAGAACTAACAAGCCAAACATTTATGCATTAGATTATACGTCATTAAAACAACAGAACAACTCAAAAGGATATTCAAAAAAGAAGTGGGCAGTCTTGTATACAAAATTATGAGTATTAATTAGTCATAGGTGGAGAACAGAAACATCACCTCTGAATCTAGAGACGAAATACTGATATAAGTCTCTTAAAAAACAAGAGGTCAACTATATAATTACACGTTTTGAGGGAGGGAAAAGGCCCTTGCAACCAGTGCGACCACAGATACTGTGCAGATCTTGCATAATATTTGCATTTAAGATCTGGAACAGGAGGAAAAGGAACACAACAAGTTTTATTTAGGGCAGTTGACAGTACCAGAAAGTACACAGGAACCTCAAAAAACAACATGAATGAGCAACAAGGCAGAAGATGAAAGCTCAAAAAGTAAAGAACAGTCAAGCACACATCTACTCTTAAACTAAACACAACACAGGAGCTGAGCTTTGTGCAGACAGCTCAATGGAAATAATTGCACAACTACGCAATTATTTTTTTCATAAACAACATGGAGAATCAATTAGGAAAATAATATAGAATTTCTGACAATACATTAAGGAAGTCTCTGCCATGGTCTGCTCCTGGCTATTATTCTTCACTCACATCTAGCAATAAAATGAAAGTACGGTACAAAAAGGCCTCAGAAATAGAAAGGCATAAATGCCCAAGACGACAAACCAAGCCTGAAGAGAAAAGGTGTAAGAGTTACAAATCATACATAAGGCCATGTCAAGTGCTCAGACTTCAAGAACATGGAGAGGGTACCTGCAGAAATTACTGCAAGGTACTAAGCCCAAGAGATAGAAACATTGTTTTTTAAACTAGACATTTACACGAGTAAGAACATCCCCAGACAGGTCAGGTAAGGTATTCCTGAGCGCTCCTGGCACCTCTTCTGAAGCATCCAGTCGTTACCACTGCCAGAGACAGAAGATAGGACCCGACAGGCGATGCATTAGATTGTGGATGACAATTTTTCTATTGCTATTCTTCTAGGGTGAAACAAGCATCATCAGAACACACTGTCACAAAAAAGATCAATTTTGTTTAACACAGGTGTTTACAAAATATACTATTACAAACAATACTATACTATTATAAACAAAAATAAGGGTTTATTTAAAGGTTGCACAGAAATAATGAGAAAGAACCTTACTAGGGTCTAGTAAGGTGCACGTATGTGATGGACCTTCACCACTGGACAAATGCAGAAAAGCCATTTCAGAACAGTTTACCAGTGAAAGACCACTCTGTTCTTCAGAAGGAGTGCCCAACCTAACGCAGCACACAGAAAGAGGTGTCAGAAGTTCGGCAAGGGTATACGCCTGCTTCCGTAAGTTTGTAACTTAAAGCAGGGTCAAGAAGGGGTTCAACATATTTCAGCATCAAAAGAGTTTAAAACCACCCATAACTGTTAAATCCGTTCTACCAGATTATCTGTACCCATAAATGCAGTACCTTTATTAAGCAATTATTTCACACATTTCTAGAGCCTGCGAGCACTTCTGGTTCCTGCTGGAATTCCCCAAAATCATGGCAATTTGTCCAGTTTTACTCCAGCTCAGGCTGAGTATTTAGTTTTCCTGTCTCCACATGACTGAGCAGAACAATTTTTTGAACAGCACACAGCAAGGGGATGAGTCAAACAACCAAAAGCAAACAACAACAAATCAAGAAACACCTTTTTCACTACTTTACCTACTTGAAGAAACACTTCTCCAGTGAGTTCTGCAAGGCCTAGATTACTTGCCTTTATGTCTTCCACTTAAAACAAAAAATAGTGTTCAGTACTTATTAAGGTAACAAGCATGCCCTTTTAATGTGATGAGTTTTATCTGCTTTCATGGGGAAAATGCTCATTTCAACTAATATACAAAACAATTTAGGTAGCAGTGGTTCAGATACAGAATATGTCTCAATTGGACAGTTAAGATCATAGGACTGAATGTCCTATTAAGTCCCGTTCCTGCTATTTTGAGCAACTATATAATAGAATCCAATCATCAAGTAATAACCAACTCCTGAGAACTTCTCAGAGCCACTATTCTGATTACAGGGCTGCTCCAGAAACCCACTCCTATTTTGATTAAGAACCAATTTAAGACTAAGAACTGACTAAGATTGATTTACAGTTTGTATTTACTATTTGTCAGTTTACACTGACTTACTCTTTCCCATACTGTCCTTAAATAGTTTTCTTCCCTTTTCAATATTGAGGGGTAAGCACAAGTACAGAGATATAATACACGTCCCCATAGCCTGTTAGCTGAAAAAAGCAAGCCAGATTTGCCTCCCTTTACGACACAGGAGAATTGACTTCCTAGGCCATCCTCAGAGCCCTTCCTCACATCTGTCCCAAACTAAGGCTTTCTGTTTGTTTGTTTTTATAACATCCCTGACCAGAATTCTCCACATCTGCTTATTTCCTGGACACACAGCAGTAAAGTTTTAAAATCACCATGGTGTCACTGGATATACTCAAGTCTTTTGCACCCCATTTTTGTATTTCACGTATTTATATATATTATATACATATATTATTATATATTTTTAATATTATTATATGTTATGATGTATTTGTTGTTACTGCATGACCATGCACCTTGTACTATCCCAATTTACATCTCTATTACTGCAAACCGTCCAGCTCATTCAGTCCTGCCGCGCGAGGCTCCAGTCCTCTGGATTGACGATGCCCCCCAACTTTGCCCCAGCCAATTTTATTAACACAGTCCTTTCATCTGTACATCAAGACCGAAACACCGTTTAAAATTTGTCTGAAGATTGGTCCTTAGAAACTATCAGCAGCTTCCCTCGAGCCCCCACTTCCTCCATCAGCAGGATTAACTCACCTTCCCACAGCCAGCCCTTGAACTATTTCACCATACTCTGCTTTAAGAAATCTCCAACACGGTGCTGTGTCCTATGCTGTACTGACATTCACCTACGCGAGACGAACTGGACTTGCAGTGCTCCGCCACCCTGGCCACTGTCCTGCCCCATCAGCTCTCCAGCAACCCTCCCCTTCCATCCCCAAGCATCGCACGAGTCGTTTTGACATCCAAAAGGTGTGGGTGGACATACAAAACGTATCCTTGCTGCAGATGGGCAAAGGGGAGAGATGGGACAAGAAGTGTGTGAAAACCATTGTCCTTTCCATTCCTGTGCCGACAGCTGCCCCACATTTCCTCCTGACACTCCCCAGGATGCTCTTGCTCCCCATCACCTTCCCCAACCGCCATGGCTGAGCAAGACCACGCTGTGACCAAGCTGCTGGAATGAAAGTAATGGCTTCTGGCGAAGACTTAAAACTAGGTATCACCTGCACTTCCCAAAATCCATCTGGACAGGGCACCAGCAGCGAGGAGAGGGAAACTGGTCACACAACTGTGGGAACAAGCCACCCACGCACAGCTCAGCCAGCCCCGGCCTCCGGGCAAAGGGAAGGAGGGTGCCAGGGCAGAGCGCAGGAGCAGCCCGCTCCCATCCCACTCGCTCGCAGTCCGGCTGGTCAACACTGGTCCTGCCCTTCCAGAGGCCAGGTGGGAACACAGAAACCTCCCCATCCTGGCATGGAAGGGCGGTACGTGGTCTGTTTACCCAGGAATTTTGGGCATGTCTGCTGAAATTCCATTAACCCAAAAGATTTATTGCAGAAGCTCTGACGTCACTTTCACACAGGAACAGCCGTTCCAGCAGTGAGATAGGAGACTGAAGCAGGAGAAGTTCGCAAGGGCCCGCTTCCCAAATTCAGGCAGTCACAGGTTTGTGCGCTACATTACAGCTGTTCCATTAGCTGACATCTTATCTCTTATGTACTTATATACCCATTACCATAGTAACCAAATTCCTCAGAACATATAATGTAATTTTTGTATCTAGCGTATTAGAACAAAATTATTAAGGTTACAAAGGCAAGCACGCCAAAATTAGAAAGTGTCAGAATTCAGACTGCCATCTCCCTTGCCAACCCATCTTCGCTTGCTGCCTCCCTCCCCATCTCCCCGGCTTCCAAGTCACCTCTCCTGCAAACCTCCAGCTCAATTTCTCCACCAGCTGTAGCTCCTTCCTCTCCGATCCCTCTGCAGTCCCACTCTCACTATACTTCTGTCCTGACGTTTTCTTATCTCTCCTCTCTCATCTGACTTATACCTCCTGCATTCACACCAGGCATTTTCCTCCTCCACACTGCCTGGGTGCTCTCCAGGAATGATTCACTGCACACAGGACAGAGATTCCCGACAGTCTAGGAACTGGAAACAAGAGGAGCCTCTCTTGCAGGAAAAAGTCCTTCTGGTCTCCCATAGCCCAGGGCTGGAGCGTCTTCAGCTGCTCTCTGAAGATAACTGCCTGCTCAGCACCAGGAGCTGCAAAATGCCCAAGCAACACACAGCGCAGGTTTCCCCGCTTATTACCATCGCACATTACCCTGTAAGAGCACCCCATGGGTCCCACTAAGGGATAAGCCCCTGTTCCAGGAGGTGTTTTGCAAATACGAAGAAAGTCTCCATCCTGACAAACTTATATAAAACAAATTAATCTTTATGCTTTACCTGCCTATATCATTATTATATATCTATCGCTAGGAGGAAGACACATCCACAGACTGCTCAAATGCTATGATTTCTCTCAACACCAGCATCTGCAAGCACTGTAGAAGTGGCATCTGTTGCAGTGGAATACCCCCAGTAAACTCAGCAGATCTCTCCTTATAGAAGGTTTACTAAAAAGTCCATCAAATCACAGACTTGGGCATCCTGTTGCTTGACTGCCTCTCCACTAGAAAGAAAAGTTAAGTCAATACATCATTGTGCACACGCAGAAGGTAAATGACTACATCTTTTCTCCAAAAACCTGCTTTAAAAAAATTATCTGGCTCTTTTCTGGTTTTGGCAGTATTACTAATTATCCTGAATACAAGAGATGAAAGAGGTAGGTCAGTATCTGCACCTGAAGCAAATACTTGGAACAATTCAGAAACAAGGCCCACAAAGCAGGTTTCAATGCCCAAGGTCCATCCTACCTAAGTTACCTCTTACTGGGAGTATTTAAAAGTTTTTTTTCTCCTGTACACCAACTCTTCAACTCCCAAGCACAAAATACAACACTTCCTTCTGGCCTGAAGAGAGGAGGAAAGCACTTAAGTTGCTTGAATGTACCTAGCAAGCGTTAAAGTATTTTAAGGCTCAAAAGTCAATTTCAGCTCAAGTAGGAACACATCCATCCTAAATTTGACAGAAAGCTGTAATCAGAAATTGGTCTACTCCAATAGCACAGATCCAAACACCTTTATATTTCATGGGTTCTTTGTGTGCTCGCACACAAAGCCGCTTAATCCAGCTGTTCTCAGCAATCACCGAATGAATGAAAAAGAAATAATGAATGAAAAAGAAATAATCAGCAACCATCTCCGCTCCTACCCTTTAGTTGAGGTGAACAATAATTTGATTGCTTCAGTCGATGGACAAAACTATTTTCTGTGCCTTTAAATAAAAGGTTAATTGAGATATAGTGGAACCTGCTCTCATTTGGGCTTTCTGAAAAACAAGGTTGTCCTGCCTGTTCCAAGGACTCCGGCCTCAGCTTTTGTATGAGGTGAGGCATGGAGCTGTCAACAGGTGACTTTTCCAAGACTGACCTGATCTTTAAGAGAGGCAGTAAAGGAATAGCATTGCAAAGAAAAAGCCAATTAAAATAACCTTAAACTTCTCCTCGGGCATTCACTGCTGGCAGGGGCTGAGCTCGATGGCCTTTGTCTCAGCCAGCACAGCAGCCTGCGCCTCGCTGGACGGCAGCGGTGGCCGTTGTGAGGAGTCTCTGATCTGAAGGCAATCAGTGATTTGGTCGAAGCTAAACCATGCTACTCAGAGGCACAAAATCATGCCATCTAATGAAGGAGATGATAAAAGCTACTACCCAGAGCTATAACCACATGGCACAGCTGGAGCAGGATTAAGCTGTACGGTTGGAAGGGCTTCTTTAAGATGGTCTGCAAATACGTGACGTAGGGGTCTGGCTCTGTCAAGATATAGAAGTAAAGCAGCAGGGGACAAGGACAGCCATGAGGACAGTCCCGAGAGAGCAGTGGGACAGACCTTCCTGGGGGGAAGTTAGAAATTTTCAAAAATAAATCACCTGCTGGTTNCCCCCCCCCCCCCCCCCCGAAACAGGGCTCAGTATTCTTTCTCCATTTTGATTTTAGCAAATGGACAACTTGCACAAACCACCACCCTTTTCTTACACACCTCCAAGAGACCCTCCTATTTTCGTGGAGAGTTTATCAAACATTTTTAGACAAAACAAGAGAAGCTGGCTGCATTAAAGTTTCAACACTGTCACCATATCTGTCACAGTTCCCTTAAAATGCTCCTCTTCCTTACAGTATTTAAGAATCTACCTTATACACAGCTACAGCAGATTAGTCCTTATTCTGAGGTAGAAAAATCTGCACTTAAATTTTAAGAAAACTCATTGAATTTTAAAAGTAAAAGAGCTCATGAGAAGATAATCAGTTGTTACCTAAAATCCAGCTTAATTAATGATAGTTATGCATGTTTAGATTTTATCATGCCACAAATATTTTATACTGAGAAACCGTATTAGAAATTTTGTCCCGGTGAGCTGTAGAAGCTTTTACAAAGAGCTTTTCCTTTTGGGATGGAAGCAATGGTTTTCACTGGGTTGGTGATATTTAATTGTTGGCGAAAAGTAAAATAAAAGCATCTATCTGAAATAAAGACCATTCATTTTGAAGCTGAATTATCATCAGTTTGTGGTATTCAAAGGCATTGTCCACAGATTGAAGAAAGCAGATCGCAGCTCATGCTGATGGTTTCACAGCCTGCAGAGCGGGGACAGCTCTGCATGACTAACATCAGCCAAATGTGTCAACTCAACAGGATGGAGAAGACCACACCTGCAATGTCTCCATTCACAGGTTTTATGCTGGGTCTGGAATAGTGTGGAAAGACCAAAGACCTGATGACTAAAGATTGCTCTGTCTCCCATTTTTTCCATTTTCAATACTTTCTCCCAAGAGGATATCATTTAATTGTCAAAACTCACAATGTCACATCTGACCTATACTTTCACTACAGACACTTAAAAAGTGCCTGATATTTGCTGATTACTTAGTAGAGTTGCAGTAAACATTCTTACCTTACAAACATGTACACTAAGTGACTAAGAAGTGACCTGTCCAAAACCACACAAGTTCACAGCAAGGACAGAAAGGTCTGACAGCCCATTTCTAATGCCAACCATTAAATACATAGGGTCTGAGCTCCTTTTCCAAGTTTCACCCAGTGCCCAGCCTATTAAAATAAGAAGCAGTATTATTTATCCAATTTTACAATCTTCTATCTCAATATGATTCAGATTTATCACAAGACAGAGTGTTAAAACCTTTGCAGAACAACAGCTAAGTCAGTGAATAACAGAATTGTGACCACTATCATTTTTGGACTCGAGAGTACCACTCTGCACACCACCAGAGAACACGGGGGCTGAAGGCTGCCTCTGCTCCAGTGGCTGTTCAGAGGTGGATGTTATAAAATTCCTTTCACATCTGTTTAGATTTCAGGAGACAGGCACCCACATCACACACACAAAAAAACCCACCCTGACATCCTTTTGGCAGCCAACTATTTGAAGGGGCACAGAGCTTTCTCTCCAAAGAGCTCCTCGCCCCTAGAGGCTGCCTGGGAAGGGCACCAGTAGGATGTAACAGCAGAATAATACAGCAAATTTTTGCACCACTGCAGTCTGCACTGCACCTACTGTAGGGATAAATAAAATTCCAATCTCCACAATCTCCAAGGCTGTCAATCTGACACCTTTTGTGAATACTAAATTCGCACATACAAAGAACTTTCTCCTTTGTAGGTTTTGAAACATCTCACTTGCCGTTTCCTACTGGTAACCGAACAAGCAGCATAATTTCATACCTGGCAATTTGAAGCCTCTTTTTCAGCAGTTTGGAATAATGGATTATGCCTTTTGTTTGTCAGTAGGAAGAGACAAATAAGAGAAAAACAACCAGTAAAGTTTCAAGCAACATTTCCTTTATTAAAAGAAGATCTATTTGCTGACTGCTCCTGTTGGCAAATAAACAAAGGGAAAGTCAGGTGTCCCTTTTACAAATTCTAAGGATCCTGGATTTTTGAGCTGGGAAAGTAGGACAACCTCCTGATACCTTGGGCAGATACACCCCTAACAACCGACCAGCAAAAAGCAAGAACTGCTCCCTCATCATGCATGCAGATCACCCATGCAGCCCAGCTGGACAGGGAGCTACTGAGAACTCAACACGCCATGCCAGAAAACAGTATTTACTTTTTGGACGCAAGCTATAAAGAGCAACCAAGAAGTAATTAAGGTTCCTGAACACAATGGGGGAAAGAATATCAGCTCCAGCATTGCTCACTGCCCACAAGTTCTTACTACATCTGGACAGCTTCTCGGAGACCACCAGCCTATCCTCTCATGACCAATACCTAAAAATGCCTCTCTGCAGATTTTGCAACGTCATCTTGAGTGTGGGAATATCTAAAGCTCTAGCCTGAAAAAAAACCAAACCTGTGCATATTTACACGAACTGTACCACTCGGCACAGCCAACGAGCTGCATGACACCGGCTGCTGCTTTTAAACAAAAGGGCTCCCACAAAGAAGGAAGAAGTCAGATACTCTCTTCTATTAAATTTCACAGGCTTGAACAAAAATCAGGCTGGTTCTATCAGCCCTGCAGTTGGTTTTGGCCGCTCCCCTGACCCTGGCCAGGACCCAATAGTAATCTTGGTGGAAGGCTGCTGTTAGTACTACCATGATATTCATACAAACATCTGAAGCGTATGGGACAGTTCTCTGGTAGAAACCAACACAAACACGACAAGAAGTCACTGTGCGCTGCTTATTTAAATACCTCCAAAACAGTACAAAACAGAGAAAGGTTACATTAAAAGAAAAAAGATCCCTGACGCAAGGAGGACTTGGGTATTTATAAAAAATGCCCATATATTTGCATTCAGCACATAATATACATCACATCCTTCAGCAAGGCAGGAAAAAGTTATTTTTGAGAACTTGGTAGTAAGAACTGAAAAGAAATAGCTCTGCTTCTCTTGCTCTCTTTTTTCTATGAAGCTAATTCCTGTTGTATAAAGTCAGCTTGAAAGCTCTTTTCAATGAAAAAGGGGGAGGGAGGAGAGGAAGAATCAGATCTGCTTGTTTTTTTACATTTGACATTCAGGTCTCGTCCCCCTGGTTTGTTTTCCTGGAGGACGCGGCGGCGCAGACCTCGCAGAATGATGACATCACANGCAAAACCCAAACAGGAGGGAAGCAGCTCTCCCGCAAAGCAGAGCTGGGAACAACAGCTCTGCTTCTGGCTGTTACCTTTCGGACAACTCAAAACTCAACGAGTCCAGGGGTAAAATAATTTTCCCTTCAGACCCCTGGCCCACGAGAGCAGCCCATCAAAATGGGGGAAGGCAACAGCGCTGATGCTTCCCAGGCCAGGCAGAATCAAGTTAAAAGATGTTTAGTTACTGTTTGCCTACAAAGATACCTCGAACAGTACATTGTTTTATGCTTGTTTATCCCTGTGTTATTGTTTTCGAGTTACACAGGCAAGTGGCTTTCACCATGATGAAACAAATCAAAGAACAGCATATTTAAGTGGCTGTAAATTGGAAACTGCTCTTGCTTAAAGGCTTTATAAAATTATTTCTTCCATATGAGGTAAGCATTCTAAGAAGCACCTTTCCTGCAGAGGAAGTACACATGCTACACCCGAGCCAGAGGAATCGCTGGATGTGTAAGCATGCAGAAGGTGGCACCTGCAGAGGGAAAAACACGCCTCTTGCAGCGAGGAGGCATTCATACCTGTCTGTATTTATTAAAACTCAGGAGAGGCCCATGCTAGAACATGTGCACTGACTGCTCCACGTCACAAGGAGATTTATGCTTCATGTAATACCTAAACTCAACAGATTGACATGACTGGCAAGCTCAGAAATAAAAGGTTTTAAGGAAGAAATAGCTGTAAAATCTTAGAAGATGCTTCTTGGAGATTCAAGACACCAAACTAGATAGTACATGAACATTTTCCTTACTCCTAACGATTTACGAGTTAATTTTAAACAGCAACAGCAAAAAACAGCAAAGAAAAAAGAATTATAGAAGGGAAAGATATTAAATATTCAGGGGTCACATGGTTCCACTGATAGCTACCGAACAGCGCGATGGTGACAAATCATTCGATAGCTCTTTGCTGTGATTTTGGGGTAATTAAATATGAAATTAAGGAGATTGCCATCTCCACCTTATGCACAAGTTAATCAGTATTAGCAGCCTGCTCAATGTGATGTACCAGAGAGAAAGCTAATAATTTCTTAAAGCAGCAAAACAAACATAGCCTTGCCATTAACTTAGCGACAATGCTCCAACAATGACATCAACTAACCAGGTATCCTTCTCAGACTTTGTCCAGAAAAACGTTTTTAAAAGACGCCATCATAAAGGATCTCTCACATGTCCCCAGAACTGACAAGTCCTGCTATTACTATTTATCATCTACTTCAAGAAATTCTGGCGTAACAAATGGTTGATTTCAGATAAAATGCAATTACAGATTTCTGTGAAGCAGCTGAAGTTTTCCATAGAGTTTGACTTCAAGACTTTAAGCAGTAAAATTGTAAGACACTGGAATACGCTATCGAAATATCTCTATCTCCTGCCCCAGTGATTAAAAAGAAAGAAAATGAGATAAGCAACTGCCATCAAGGAAGCATCAAAAGGAGGTGGTAACTCCACTTGGAGAAGGAATTTTACTCCTAAGTTTGAAGTCTGAGACCTGTTATATCGGGTGAGCCCAATGAAGCGTGCCGAGTCCTGTCGGGTTCCCTCTGGAGACTAGACAGGACAGACGGACAATGACCATCTCTGTAATTTTCTGTTTACATATTTACAGAACATATTTCAGTGGTGAAACTGTATGTGTCATGCCCTTAGAAATGCTAATCGCAGGCATGAAATCACATATAGAAAACCCCTAAATCAGCAGGTGCTCGATGCCTCCAAACCAGAAAATAAGCAGACAAGTAGAATCACAGCTCACACCATACTCTCCTTCCACTCATGCTGCTCCGTACCACTCATGCTAGTCCGTATCAGCCTTGTTTCCCCAACACCTATGTAAATAGGTAGGTAAATTTTGCAATGCACATGATAAACAGGTACGAACTATTTCAAACTGGCATTAGTTCCAAAGCTGAATGCAGATCTTGGAGAAAACTTGCTAAATTTCATACTCTGTGGCTGTGGCAACATTGAACAAAAATCCCTCAGAAAACCAAGGTCCCAAAACATTGAGCACTTCTACACAGGTACTCAAATTTCAAGGTTTTTATGCTTTTGGGGTTATTCTAGCTTAAAAATAACATGACTGAAGCAACAAAATCCTTAGTTTTATTATTTCCAAATAAGCCCCAGCAATTCCACCGCACGGATATGCTTTAAATGAATATCACCACTGTAAACCTCTCCGCAGAGACAGTTAAAGTAGAATCTAGAACAGATGAAAGTTACTTGTGATGGTGAGCTAAGCAATAGCTCGCTCAGCAACGCTTACAGATTCCTGACAGGTACAGGTGCTTGAAGCTCTTCTTCCTCCCCAGTGCATCAGGTGAGAATACTTTCAGCTTTTTACAGAAAACAGCAGATTTATGGATGAAATTAAGAACTGGGAATTACTATTATTATGCTGCCAACTCAGAGAAAAGTATAAAACATCAGGTATGTAAGATAATCTTTCTGTGTTATAGCTTACTTAAAATTCTATTTGTGTATTAATATTTCATTTCTCATCATATTAATATTAATGATAGCTATTTCTATTTAAACATAAAAATATTTGTAATACCTACAAAAAGCATAGCGATTATATCAATTTATAGTCACTACAGTAATTAATTTTCCGTACCAGAGAGCGCAACGGGAAGACTACTCAATTGAGGATCATACACCCTGGTGCTGGACCAGCCACTGTGGAAAGACTCCAGAGCCCCATGTGATGGCCCACCTGCACAGCTGCCCACAACTACCAATTCCTGCAACAGGTAAAAACACAAGATACTTAAAATAATGTGTGAATTAATATTTTCAAGAGATAGGGGCTATTTAAGAAAAAGCACCTACCATTAAAATATTTTGGAAAACGTAGGGATGTTTCCAAAATATTTTAAAAAACACTGTGCATTAAAAACTGCACGTCAAATCTTTTTCAATAAACTAGCAAGTAATTCTTTAATGCTCTTAATGTTTTCCCAACTAATTATGAGCTAGTGAACGTAACTCATGTTCTTTATAAGTAAACTATTTCCATGTTAGTCTAGTATCCAAAGCAGTCTGCTTGTTATTGTCAAAGATTTTGCCCAGTCTTGTTTTCACAAATAAATTCATTGCATCAGTATTGCAATGAAATCAAAAGTAATGGTGAGGATGAGAACTTACTTCTTCCGTAACATTTTATTTTGGATAAAAAGCATGAATCATGACCTCTTTTTAAGTACAGGTTATTTCAGTGTTTGGGACCCTGCGGTCTGTCTTCCCAGTCAGCAAGAGTGAAATTTTGAAGACACTGGCCAGTTCAGGACTGCTGTGTGGGTTGATCTGGTAAGAATGTGGTCAACTTCTGAGCTCGCAGCTCACAGCAACATCTTCTGATAGTGGGAGAAGGAAATATCTCCACTGATTGTCATGCAAACAACTAAGCTCAGACTGAGCATCCTCCCCCACCTCCACAGGCACGGACTCCTGCTTGTACAGCTCTGGGCACTTGGCGTGGCTTTTGGAATGGAGATGCGCTAGGATTCCTTTGCCCAAGTATTGTGTCAAATGAAGGAAAAATAATCTTCCATCCTCCACAAAGGACAGATGATCAGCATTCAGATGGGTTCGCCCGCATTCTTGCTGCAAAACGGGCAGGTCCCAGCAAGAATTAACAGGAGGTTCTACCACGCACCTCCAGCCAGAGACTAACCTAGTTTTAAATACTTCAAAGCATGGGTTAGAGGGGGTTTTGTGTGGAAAGGGAAGAAGGAAAATGAAGCCAAAAACCCAGGTAAGAGTTCAGGGTTTGCCTATACGGCAATTAACATATAATAAAAATGGAGCTTGGCATCCTTAGCAAGGCACTGCCTCTGAAACGGATCATTAATTCCTTCCCTACTTTGATACGCAGTTCTAGAAGCCAGCATGAAATTTTGTCAAGGCCTAGGTTACCCTCTTTTTTAATTAAAATTGCAAACCTTCATAAAAACCTCAGTCTAGGAGCATGCCTGCACACTAGGATGTCCTGAGCAAGTATAAAGTGGGGTTTGTACCAGCTCAGCTGATGCCAGGGAACATCCTGGCAACACAGGACTGCAAAAACTGCAGCACAGTTAGTCCTTACGGGTTGGTGAAACCACATCACTGCAGTTAGTCCTATACATAATTCTCAAGACAAGATTTCGATATGCAAAGAGTAATAAAAAAGCCCAAGGAGATGTGGGAGGGTGGTGGATTCAAAGGCAGAAGACCACGCGCTGCGCATAGATCCTGTGCTCTGTTTGACCCTCGAAGAGGCAGACAGCTTACCTAGGGGCACAGGGCCAAATCATACATAAATAGATTTCAAAACCAGGGTTTAACTAGTTTGCTATCTAGGCCAAGAAACAGTTCTGGAACATATTTAACACAGTTTAATCGCATCAAATCATGGCTGGCCCAGAACCGATTTTAACAACTGTCAACTGCTTTTTGGAACAGGCAAAGCCAAAAAAGCGAAGATCGCGGTGTACAGTTCACGAAGAACACAAGAAACAACCCAAACATTCAGAGCAGCAGCAGCAAAGCAAGGCACATTCAAATCCCATGATCTTTATTCAGATTGGGTTACAAGGAAGTGGGAACTGGGAGGAGCTAGTGCTAGTGACAACTGCGAGCCAGAACTACAGAAGAAACATGTTGCACTGCCACCGGGACGCAGCTTGAGAAATCCTAATAACTGACGGTTTCCCATGGAGAAAGTTACTGCACTACTTACTGTATACCCGTGGCCTATTTGAGAAACAGCGTTAGCAAAAATAACCTCTCTTCTCATCTCCTCGGCTGGGGGAGGGAGTGACAGTCACCAATTAAAAGGGGACTGAGGCGGGAAATTAGAATTGCCTGTTAAGAAGGGGGAGAGGAAGGCAAAAATAACAAACATGTGCAATACCACATGCGATTCTTTCCAAGAAATCCCAATACAACCATTCTCTGGGAACAGGCTTTGCCTTTGCGTAGCGGTATGTCAGGGAAGAAGGACTGCTGGATGCTTGGAAAACAGACTGAACACATGGATGGGGAACAAGCCAAAAACTGTTACAAGAAATGTTCCCTACCCTTTCCACATACTTGCATTCGCTTATTCCACTTTCCCATGCTCCTGGATCCCAAGGCTTTCCTCAGGTTAGAAATCAGCCAGACCAGAATGAACCGAAGCTCAACCAGCGATGCAAAGAGAGGGACTGATCCTACAGGACCTAATCCCTCAAAAAGTGTGTCTACTGATGCTCAGTGAACGGCAGCAGAGTAAAGGGAAGAAAAACAGGTTTTGAAGTTTAGCTGAACTAAGTAAAAGACTGAAAACAACTTTATTTGCATTTTAAGAATTCAGGTATATTACACACTGGCTTTCAGTCTCAAAGCTGTAAGCAACAATCTCCAAGAATAACATTAAACATCAAAACTTACTTTTCAGATATGGCTTGACATCACTGACATGCAGCAAGAGCTTCCAACTAAATTCACCGGCACCACTCACCCACATTCTGATAGAAGGCTGCCCTGTAAACACGCTACACTCGATGAGCGTAGGAGAAATTTGTTTTTATAAAATTACATCTCACTCTAAAGAAAATATTTGCATGGCTGTAGCAAGGACTGTAATAAGGGTCAGTGGAAGATCACAGGCACAGAAAACTGCAGAGCCTGCCAGCTTTAGAGTTCTGTGATTTTTACTTCTTTCCTCAAGTTCTAAGTTTTCCCTGAAACAAAACATTTTTAGCCTTTTCAATTCTAAGGACAATATCCAATATGTAAATCTCATGCTGTCACCCCATCCTGACCCCCAGAGAAAAATCAAAACCACTTCTAGCCAAGCAATACAACAGGCAAAAATACTAGCTACTGTCCACTCCTATTAAGGAGCCATCATCACCGTAACTCAGAATGTCTGTTGCGTTGTCCTCACCATACCCCGAAGAGAAGGAAAACCTCATCTCTAAGCTACAGCGTAGGTGCGTAACTAACTCTGCATAGCTGGGCTCAGCAAGCTCCGATTAAACTGGAGAAACTTTTCTGTTTAGACAAAACTTATTGCTGCTTTGGCAATTTCATGCTATGTTTACAGTGGCTACCTTGCCTTTTCTTCTGGCAAAGAAACCAAGATTTAGCAGGATGTAAAAAAAAAAAAAAAGTAATTGTCAGGAGTAACAATGCACTAATTTCTGACAAAGTATTGAAAGTTCTCAATGGCTTCCCTTTGGTAATTAAAAAAATACTGTCATTCCAGTGATCACCAAATATTTGTTTAAAAACGGCTTTAAGAAACCACGTTTGGAGCACCCATTGTGCTGTCTACTGTCCATTGTATTTCTAAGGACCTTCAGAAAGTATTCCTTCCTCCATGTTTTGTACTGTAAATGAGCACTTAGACAAGGAGGAGGGAATACAGTGTCTAAAAGCCAACTGTGCTTTTAAACAGCTCTCCATCCTTTCCTCCTGTTTTGTGCACACTTTCTCCCCTCAGACACTTTGCACTTCACCTCTGATTCCCTGTTTTTATATTTTAAGTTCTGCTCTCACAGGAAGGACTCTGCTTTGCAGCTCTGCACAGCTGAGCTCCCTCTGGAACTTCACATGAGGGGATTAGTGGTTTTCTGACCCTTTATCCATTGGATTTTTTCCAGTCTCTTCTCCACACAGAAATCAATGCATGATGAGCAAGTCCTCAGCACGTTAAAGAACAATGAAAACAAAGAATCCTGAAACCTAACTATTACAAGTTTAGGAAAAGGTGGCACCAACCATCTCTGCCTCCAAACATTTCTCTTTGATCAAGCGGTGGTTCCAAGGCAGCATAAACTGATCTAATTGCTGGCTGTCAGGGTGCAGCCCAGCCCCTTGGGTTGTCTCTGGCATCACCGAACTGTGCACTGAGCCTTTTCAGACCACCAAGCTGGCACAAAATTGCATTTTTCCTTAGGTTAGCTTTCTGCTGGTGTGGTCCAGGGCAGGACCAAAGACCTGTGCCAACAGAATGACATACATGGAAAAGCAGGTGGAGGACGGGACAACGCACCTAAATCAACTTCTAATGCAACAGGAACTCACCAGCGAGCACAAGACCGCATAGACCGGGGTTTCATCCTGTGTCACGTTGGTCAAGAATGAGCAGTTTGTAAGAGTAAGACATTCAAAAGAAAGGACAGCCGTCGGTCTCAGAAGGTATTAAATCATCCTTTGCTGTACCGCAATAGGCAAGCTGGTCTCAAACATGGTTAACCGCGGGAGGACATCTGCGTTACCCATAACTGAAACCCTGCTGTCAGACGCAGGATAACTTTCTAACGCAGACATGACTCTAGTCCAGGGTTGAAGTTAAGCTCTTCCCTTTGTCCAGGTTCACGTAAGGAAATAAAATGAAAACCCTTCACACTACATAGCATACTTGAATAGGAAAAACGTAATGGCCACCCATAACCATTTTAATTCCAAAGACAAGAGCCTGGGTCACCACTCGTAATACCGACGATTTTTGTAGTTCCTAGTGTGCACTTCAACATAACAATATGTTGTTTACATGATTTTAATATGAACAGAAACACAACAGAAAATGCTTCTAAGATAGGATCTTAGTGATTATACAAGTGTTCTCCAAAATACATTGAGAATGGAATAAGACAATGATATTTATCATAGCTTCCTTACCACTTCTGGATCACAAAGAGAGACAGATCAACCCTAAACATTTCCTTATTTGACAAAACATCTACACCTTCAAATAAACTTATACGAGGCATATTTTGCAAATGACTGTAGTCTCTATTAAGGTAGAGTAGAAGTGTATCCTTGCAGAAGAGATAGACAAGAGAGACAACAGCATTAGTACATCCAGTCTGTCTTAGCTAGAAAGAGAATTAGCCCCTGAAAATGAAGTACCTGGAAACCACCTAATGTTCCTGTTGAGCATGCAACGGTCTGTCGAAGTGGAACTCACTACTGCAGAGTCAGCTACCTACAACATCTTTAAAACAAATCTCTGAATTCACTGCCATATCTATTGTTCTCTACAAAACATCCTCATTACAGGAAATCCACTACTAGGATACATCTGAAGATCTAATTATTAGTGTGATATTTACTTCTCTTCTAATGTATCTCACCAAGCATAAAAACTGAGGCTGTCTTACAACTCATTTAAAATATGTTATTCTATCTATCAAAAACTGATGAATTATACTGGACAGGCAAAGATGAAAGCTGCACAAATGGGAGTGTTATTTAGATGGAAGTAAACATTTAAAATTCTCCAGCTTAGCTTACACCAGAATTTAATGGAAGGACATATGATAGATAACTTTTTCAAATAGTCTAACTTGAGGCCTAAGTCACCTTATCTGTACATAGTTTTAAGGCCAACATCTGGTCCTCTACATGCAGCACTTAATTTCAGCCTAGCTAAAAAGAAAAAGAAAAAAAAAAATCAAACTATCCAAGGAGTTTTTACTTCAGGCAGTTGTGTTTCAACAGGATTAAATTTAATTTAAGCTCTTCTACCAGAATCACTTTCTCTTCAGGGAGACATTCCTAACAGAGGAGAAAAACATTCTCTCAAGTTCAAAGGACAAATTAAGGTTCAAGTTTATCAATGTATTTCAGTCTTCAGATAAAAGGAAGAGGAGTCCTAAAAATGGCAAGCATACCAGTCAGAACTAGGCCAATGTTGTGGAGAATCTAATATGAAGGCTCAAACCAATCGTTGATTAGGTTTGCCCTTGGACATAAGGAGCAAAAACTATGACATGCTCACTATGAACAGGCACAAAGGCAAGGAAAATGTAGGCTCGAAGTAGTTTCAAGAAAAAAATGTATCTAAAATCATATTTATTGCAACAGAAGTTGTTATTCTGTAATCCTGAGATATGAAAACAAACCTTCACTAGTGTCAAAATATATCACTGTTTTCCACTGTGTTTTCACTGCTATGATCTGCTGTCTACTAAAGGTATTTTTCAGACACTGAAGATCTGAACTATACTGTTCAACAACATATATATATATACAACAATATATATATATATATATATATACACACACACACACCACATTAGGGGTGGTATTTTGGGAACATTTCATTTGAAGCATTCCAAGCTGATAACCTTTATCCAAATACATAAAACAAGAGCCATGTCAAATGCACTATAAATAGCATTTATAGTAAGGAATCGATAACATTCAAACCTTTAGGTAACATCTTATTAATCCGTCCTTGGCATGCATGGACACACTGCTGTAAGGGCTCTCAAAATGCAATAGTCAAAGGTGAAGGACACGATTTGTCCAACTAGTTAATGCAACTGCTATTTAACCAACTCAGCCACTAAAATGCCACCTAATGAACTACTCCATACCATGATAAGCAGCAGAGGCACGCACGATAAACACGAAGCGTTTTTCTCAGAAAATAAAGTCCTCCAGACTAATACCGTTCCGTCATTTTTCCTGAGACACGTAAAGATCTACATTTGACAACAACCATTTTAATCCCTGGTTCTCTTCTCACAC
>VUYV01000916.1:56381-71405 GCA_008711295.1 Anarhynchus alexandrinus | reverse complement strand
TTGGGGGGTTTGTGTCTCTTTTTTTGGGGTGTGTGTGTCTTTTTTTGGGGGGTGTGTGTGTCTCTTTTTTGGGGTGTGTGTGTCTCTTTTTTGGGGGTGTGTGTCTCTTTNGTGTGCCTCTTTTTTTGGGGGGTGTGTGTCTTTTTTTGGGGTGTGTGCCTTTTTTTTTGGTGTGTGCCTCTTTTTTTGGTGTGTGTGGCNTGGGTTTGTTTTTTTTTTTTTGGTGTTCTTTTTTATTTTTTTTTCCTCCAGGAGCTGCCCGTATCCGCACGAGCCGCCGGTAATTGGCGTTTAAATCCGCAGAGATAAAGACGGGGGCCTGACGCGCGCGCTGGGGCCGGCTGGTGATGTAATTTTTAATGGCCTCAATTCATTGATTTCTGCTTTCTCCCCTCCGACCGGGGTCGGATTTGAGAAAGCGTTTGATTTTTTTTTGCAAACGAAATAACCCAAAAAAAGGTGCTGAGCCGAACCTGCGCCGCCGTAGGATGCGCCGGAGCTCCCGGCTGCTTTCCTTATTCCTTCCCGATTTGGGGAAGCTTAATTGGGGTAACGCGCTTCGTCAGGCTTTTGGTGGTGCTTGGAAAAATTAATTTAAATTCTTTTTTCTATTTTTTTTGTGTTATACCCCCCCCCTTATTTCTCTGTGTTTTGGGGCGGCACCGCTCGCCTCCGAACCTCGGGAAGCTTCGGTTTTCCCTCTGCCACCTTAAAAAAAAAATTAAAAAAAATAAAAAATGTGGTTCTGAGCCGCGCGAAACATCCGATTTTAGGACTTTCCTCGCTCGGGCATCTCCTCGTCCCAGCTCGGAGGATGGGATTCGGGGAGCGCCGCATCCGAAAGGGCATCTTTGCCGGAGCAGCATCTCCCGGAGAGGTTCGGTGGCTGCGCTCCGGCTCTCTCCGCGCCCGCTTCACTCTTCTCGGGTTGTTATTTTGGGTTTTTTTTCCCCAGTCTTTATTTTTTTCCCCTTTTCCTGCCCGGCCGACCTCGGTTCCCTCCCAGTGTCTCCCCGGAGCCCGGCTGCTCCCCGGGTGGCTTTTCCCTCCGTCATCACCCCATCGCCCATCTTGAGGCAGCGGCAAATTGTGATTATTTTCTTTTTTAATTATTATTTTTTTGGCAGAGGTTTGGGCTTTACCATGTTCCCGGGGTGGTTTTGGGAATAATCAATTTGGAAGCTTTTTTTCCTCTCCGGAGCTACATGACCCCGTCGTGAGCAATCTCGTAGAGGTCTGTGGTTTCGGATACGGGATTTAACCCGGAGAATTTTCTGCCGGTTCCCCAGTCCACGGTGGGAGAGGAGCTGGTCCGCTCGGGAGCCGGCGTTTCGGCTAGGGAGGGTCCGGTGGGGCTGTAAATCCCTACGGAAAGGCTATCGAGGAGGTAGGAAAGGCTATCGAGGAGATAACGACCCGGATCCATGGCCGCCTCTTCACTCCCCGCCTCCAAACTCCGTTGAAACCAGGAAAATCGGGGGGATAGGTGTGTGCTGAGCTTCGTGGCCGCTGGACAGCCGCGAGGTGGCGGCCCCCCTTCGTTTTGGGGTGAATTGGCTTAATTAATAAGGGGGGGCGGCGAGGTCTGCTCGTTTATCTGAAGGAAACGGGGTTGATGGCGCCGGCAGTGGGGGAATTGGGTGCGTAAAAGGGATTTTTACGGTGACGGGAGGTTTCGGCGCGGCTGTCGCAGAAGGTGAAGTCTGCGTTCGCGCTTGGGCTCGAAGCCTAATTAGTCATCTCCCAGTCACGGATGACTTAATTGGTGTGCGCCAAGCGCTCGGCCAACCAGGCTGGCCCTCAATGGTTGGTCTTTGCTCCTTCGTTGAGCGATCTGCACGACTTTGACATCCTTTGGCCTCGTCTTTGCTGACTCATTTGATTGTTGCCCCGGTTTATTTGCTCGGAACGTGAGTTTTGAGTTTGGCAGCCGGCGGGGCAGGGTGATTAACACTCCGGTATCTTTCGGTGAGGTGACCGGTGGCAGAGGGTTGGGCAGGACGGACGGCTTCGTCCTCCCTGCGGAGACGTTGCCGGTTGGGTTTTGCTCTGGTTGGGTTGAACGCCTCTGGGGCTGTTGGTGGCAACGCACCAGGGAAGGGCTCTGCTCAGTCCATAAATATATATATGTGCACGTATACGTTGGTGGAAGTCAACGGCTCAACGTCCATACGGACATCAGCAACGAGCGGTGTCCCTCAGGGATCCATACTGGGACCAGTACTGTTCAATACCTTCATCGATGACCTAGCTGGTGGGATTGCAGGTGATTGCCAAGCTGAGTGGTGCCGTTGGTACCCTCAAGGGAAGAGGTGTCGTCCAGAGGGAGCTGGAGATATTGGCCAACGGGAACCTCAGGAGGTTCAACAAGGCCAAGCGCAAGGTCCTGCAGCTCAGTGGGGGGCATCCCAGTCCCGACACGTACTGGAGGAGGGATGGATGGAGAGATGGAGGAGAGATAGAGAAGAGGGATGGATGGATGGATGAAGAGATGGGTGATGGATGGAGAGATGGAGGGATGGATGGAGAGATAGAGAGAGGGGTGGATGGAAGGGTGGAGGGATGGATGGAGGGGTGGATGGAGAGAGAGGGATGGATGGAAGGGTGGAGGGGTGGATGGAGAGAGAGGGATGAAGAGATGGAGGGATGGATAGAGAGAGGGATGGATGGATGAAGAGATGGATGATGGAGGAGAGACAGGGATGGATGGAGAGATAGAGGGATGGATGGTGGGATGGAGGAGGGGTGGATGGAGAGAGAGGGATGGAGAGATGGAAGGATGGAGGAGGGATGGAGGAGGAATGGAGGGATGGATGGAGAGAGTGATGATGGATGGAGAGAGGGATGGATGGATGAAGAGATGGATGATGGAGGGAGGGGTGGAGGGAGGGATGGAGAGAGAGATGGAGAGAGAGATGGATGGAGGGATGGATGGAGAGATAGAGAGAGGGATAGATGGAGGGGTAGAGCGAGGGGTGGAGGGGTGGATGGAGAGATGGAGAGAGAGATAGATGGAGGGATGGAGGAAGGATGGAAGGATGGATGGAGGATGGGATGGAGGAGAGATGGAGGGGTGGATGGNAGATGGAGGAATGGATGGAGAGAGAGAGGGATGGAGAGATGGATGGAGAGAGAGATATGGAGGGAGGGATGGAGGGAGGGATGGAGGGAGGGATGGAGGGAGGGATGGAGGGAGGGAGAGCAGCCCTGCTGAGAAGGACCTGGGGACGCCGGTGGGTGGCAAATGGGACGTGAGGCGGCAACGTGCGCTCGCAGCCCCAAGCGTCTCCTGGGCTGCAGGTCGAGGGAGGGGATTCTCCCCCTCTGCCCCGCTCCGGTGAGCCCCCCCGGCCTCCAGCTCCGGGCTCCCCGGCACAAGACAGGCGCGGACCCGCTCGAGCGGGTGCGGAGGAGGCCCCGGAGATGGTCCGAGGGCCGGGAGTTTGTGCTTTACCACCCATCGCTCCTTCCTACGTGTCCGGGGAGAGCCAGGAAAAAGAACAGGTCTCTCTCCACCGCCGGCAAACCCCGAAAAATATCCCAAAACAAGATTGCTTTTGCCCGGCGGCGAGAGCTGTGGGGACGGGAGCGCGCGACCCGCGACGATGAGTGTTCACGCAGTGCTGCGTATCTCTTTCCCCATCCCGATAGCACTTGACCTTTGCCCTTTTTTTTTGTTTTGTTTTGTTTTTGTTTTTTTTTTCTCGGGATTCCTGAATTGTTTCGAAAGCCTTTTACCCTTGGACGAAAGCAGCGGCATCGAGGCCGCGTCGAAGGCGGCATTGGGGCAACTTTAAAACACCTACATGAGAAGAAAAGGCGATTAGATGAAGATTTTTAATTTCTTTTTATTTATTTCCCCCCCTCCCTGCTCTGCCGTTTCGATGTGGAGAACTGGAGAACTTCTCCCCCGGAGAAGGGAAGCGCCGAAGCCGGTCATCCCGTTTTTAACCTTCGCGGTTGGTTTTGGTTGTGGTTTTTTTGGGTTGTTTTTTTTTTAATAAGGCTTTGAGCAAGTTGAGGTCTCCCACTTGCGGAGGACAGAGTGACCGTAGGTTTGGCGTCCGTGGTTTCTCCGCGCCACCGGGAGGTTTAACCGGCAGCCGGAGAGGCGCAGAGCTCAGGGGAGCAGCAGCATCTCCGGGGGGGGAAACCCCATCACCGGGCGGCTCCGGGTGGGTTTTGTGGGTTTTTTTTGGTATTAACCAAGAAATTAACCAAAACCACCCCGAAAAACGCCGCGGTGGAGGTGGCGTTGCGTCCCCGCGAGGCGCTGCGGGGCTGCCGGTTCTCCTCTGCCTCCGTGTGGCTTCTACCGTGGAGCCTCAACGTATTTGGGTGAAAATGGTTACGCTCAACTTAAAAATGCGAACTTCAGCGGCGTTCTGGGTGCAGGACCGCGGCGGGCTGCAATCCGGCTCCGCCGACAAGGCGTAGGTGAGGACGGAGCTGTCTCTCCTTTGCACCCTGGCTTTAATTTCCTCCCGTTTCCCAGCGGGAATGCCGGTTCTGCCGTTATTTTAGCCGGTGGCTCCGTGTCGCGCGGAGCTCTCGCTGAGCCCCCAGGGGCGCCTGTGGTTGGGGGTTGAGGAGGAAGAGGATCCCCGTCGACCTGGGGAGGGCTGCAACACGGAGGTCGTTCCCCTTAAATAAACGAAAAGCAGTGCCAAAATCCAGCCGGTGACGGCGGCGGTGCTGCCGGCGGCTCCGCCGCCCTCGGGGTTTTTCGAGTCGCGAACCGGAGTTTCTCCTCCGGCGGCCGCCCGCCGAAGCCTTGGTGACCCTGGTGAGCGCCGCGAAGAGTATGAAAAAAAGCTTTGTCTCTGGTTTAATAGCGTTTGGGAAGCTGCTTAATTGAACGTCCTATTAATTCCGGGGCTGTTGCGACACACGCACGCAGCGAGCGTCGGGGGACTGGCCTGGAAAGCCGGGATCGGCGCCGGCAGCCGCCCAAAGCTTATCGGCAGCCGGGATTGCGCGAGCTGTCGTCGCTGGTGGCTCTGGTCCTACCCGGGTTTCAGGTATCTGAGGGTGGAAAATACCTTTTTTTTATTCGTTTTTTACTAGTTTTTTACTATTTTTTTATTAATCCCCCCCCGCCCTTCTCTTTGGGTCCGCTGCCAGCTTCTTAAGAGGAAACAAGAGCTAAATTCCACACACCCCCCCTCCCCGGCTTTGCTGGGAATTAACAGAGCGGGTCCCTTCTTCTTCCTGGTCCTCCCAGCTGGACTTTGTGTCGTAAATGAGTAACTCCTGACTCAGGGATTTAGGGGAGAAAACGAAAGCGAGCGCCCGTTTTGACACCGGTTTTCCCCTATCCCGCACCCCGAGCGGAGGAGAGAGGCCGTCGCCTCGTTAGGCTGAACTAATTGGGGAGCCGAGGCCGCGCGGACGTGAGTGTGAGTGCGCCCGAAAGCCGTCGGCGGGGCGGCTGCGAAGCTTTCCGCGGCTCCCGGGTCTGGAATCTGGGGGTGGGTTACTTATCCCGCCGCCGGGCTGAGCCCTCCGGCTGCTTTCCCAACACCGGCGGGGAAAAAATCCCGGTGGAAACGGGGCAGGATCCCGTGGGCCTGACCAGGACGGATCCCACCGCGCATCCCAGCGCTCCCCCAAACCTGCTCTACGCCGCTGCGCTTCCGAAAACTTGCATCTTTCTCATTTATTTCGGTAATTAAAGCCTAATTTTAAAGGTGTGAAGCCGATCCGCAGGACGGAGTTGGGGAGATGATTCTCGGGAGTCGCGTAGGATGCGCGGTGACTTATTATTATTTTTTTTAATTATTATCCGCATCTAATTTCTATCATTTCGGTGTGGAAACCCCACCTGCGCCGCCCTCGGCTGTCCCGCGCTGTTGTTTTTTTCGCTAGCGTAGGAAACACTCGGGCGAGCGAACGTGAGCGGGACGAAGGCGATGGTGCGAAGCCGAAGGAGCCGCCTCCGCTGGAATTCGCTCTTTCTCCCCAAATCTGTTTGCGGAAACGCTTTTCCGACCGTGCGTACCGTGAGTTTCGGCCAGGGAAGAGAAAAAAGGCGGCTCCTCCGCCAACGCAAAGCGAACAGCAAAGCTGAATTTCACCGAATTCGTCAGAAATTTGTCGGGGGATGCCGTCGCCCGGCGTAGCGCCATCCGGCAATCCGTTAACAAATTCCGCTTCGCGCTGAGAATTAACGTGGGAAACGCTGTGGGATCCTCCACGTTGGCCCTTCCTCCCCCCTTCGTTGGACGCGTGGTACGTTGTTGCCTTCGCTCGTGGCGGATTTGGTCTCGGAAATCAGCGGCTCCGCAGCTCCGGAAGGGGTTTATTATTATTTTTTTTTGGTGGAAAATCGGGAAAAGCGGTTTTCCGCCCGCGAGATGGCTGCGCACGGCCGGCGAGAGGCTCCGGTCGCGCCGGGCGACGCGGGGTGGCCCATCTGTCGCAGGAGATTAAGCGTTTTGGACCCAGATGGTTAAAAGCTTAAATCAATCTTTTTTTTTTTTTAACAAAGATCCAAACGACCCATTTTGCGGTATTTCCGCTACCGGGACACGGTGAGAAAATTCACAACCGGGAGGGAATCCCTACGTCCTGGCCGGGTTTCCAGCTGCCGTGTCAGCCGGGCTCTCCGGATGGAGCACGGGAGCGTCGGAGAGGAGATGGAGGACCATCACCGGTTCGCCGGTCATGCAAACCAGTTAAAACGGCACCGGGGATAAGCTGGAGCATGCCGGTGTCTTGCCAAGGTCCGGGCTCGTCCTCCAAAATGAGGAAAAACCGACGAGGATTGAGGAAAACCACAGGAGGAAGAGCGGCGCTCCCGGCGGAGCGGCAGAAGAAGCCGTGCGAGCAGCCCCGAGCCCCGGCCAGCCTCCCCGGGGAGTAACTGCGTTCCTTCAAATTGAGCGATGAGTAATTATTTGAAGTAATTAAAGGGTTGACGGCGGCTCGGCAGCATAGTTTACATTGCACCGGTGCTGCGGCTGTTACGCCCTTTTACCTGCGAGAGTCTCACCTTTGAGGAGCGACACGCGCTGCTGATATGGGACGTTCCCGCGGGAAATAACGCGGCCGCGGAAGAGCCAAGAGTTTGCAGCCCTAAAATGCCCCAAATCCCCGCGTTTTAAGCACAAACACCTCCTCCTTCTTCTTCGGGGCCTTCGGATCGCGTGACCCGGTGACTCGGCTGATGCGAGTCACCTCGTGGAGGGATGAAATATGGGTTGGTTTTGGTTTTTTTTTTTGAGATCAAATGAAGGTGAGGAGAGGTTTTTGGAAGCAAATCGCGCCCGCCAGCGTGGCAGGTTCGCAGCAGCCTTTGTCTGTCGGGTGATTCAATCCCAACTGGGGAACTGGTAGAACTGCACCATCCGGACATCAAAGCGGAGGAGATGTTGTGGAAGGTCGTGCTCCTTGGGTTGTGCCGACGACCCACGGTGTCATCTGCACGCGAGTTAATTTTGATTTTTTTTTTGCCGTAAGCTGAAAACTCTTCCGCCGTGGGATTGTAAAGCAAAGGATCTCAACTGCCGTGTTTCATGGAATCGCAGATGGTTTTGGGTTGATGGGACCTTCAAAGATCATCTGGTCCAACTCTCCTGCCATGGATAGGGGCATCTTCCACTAGATCGGGTGGCTTCAGGCCCCATCCATAGAATTGAAGAAGGGTTTGGGTTGAAAGGGACCTTCAAAGATCCATGGGTAGGGGCATCTTCCCGTAGATCAGGTGGCTCCAGGCCCCATCCATAGAGTTGTAGAAGGGTTTGGGTTGAAAAGGACCTTCAAAGCCCACCCTGTCCGCCCCACTGCCATGGGCAGGGACACCTCCCACCAGCCCAGGTTGCTCCAAGCCCCCTCCAACCTGGCCTTGAACACCTCCAGGGATGGGGCAACCACAGCTTCTCTGGGCAACCTACGCCCGGGGCTCACCGCCCGCGGAGTTTCAAGAGCGGTGATTAGGATCATCCTTCCCTCGAGCGTTGTTCCCTCCGGGAGGACTTCCTCGTACCGGCTGATGCTTGGGGCGTGTTGGGCACCTCTTCAAGGCTTTTGTTGGATCTCTGTGCTTTTCTTGGTTTGGTTTGTTTGGTTTTTCGGGTTTTTTTTTAAAACTATTCTGATCCTATTAGTCTCCCGGCTGTCCGCGGGGAGCGAAGAGGTAATCCTCCCGGTAGAAGCAGCGGTGTCGGGTGTTAAGCCGGTGCCGCGCTTGATCTTCGGTCAAAAGGCAAAGAAAAGACGGGGCGGTTTGTTTCACTCGCTTTCTTTTCAGCGTTCAATGGGAAACGCCCGCGAAGGGAACCCTCTCCCACCGGTTCCGCCGCGGATCCCCGCGGATCTCTTCCCTCCCACCCGTTTTTCTTGCTCCCCGCCGGGCGGGGAGGAGGGGGGCAGAGCGCCACCGTGATCTGCCTCGGCCCCGCGGTCGGCTCGTGGTTTGCGCCCACAAACCGCTTGCGACGACGGCGGGGAAGCCGTGCCCGCTGCGGTTAGCGCTCGGTCGGATGCTGCGGCCGGCGCGTCTTGGCCGCTGCCACGTCATCGGCGCTAGCGTTCCAAGTGCGAGGCGGACGAAACGGTACGGGCGGAATTGGGGCCGTTTGGGGGTTCCTGAGCTGAAAGCCTGATGGTTGTTTCTCTTTCTCCTAGGGGGAACCGTCGGCCGTCCGACGACGGGGACCGGCAAGAACTGAAGCGCTGCTGGTACGTACAGGATGGGAACGAGGAACTTCATCGCCCCGACGCCCTGAGAACTGTCACCCCGCCTTCCACCGAGCTCCCAAGTCGCACCGGCTGCCGGAAACACTAATCCTCTTGGAAGCGGTTGACTGGGACAGGATGTGTGGACGATGATGATGGCAAGAAAGCAAGATGTTCGCATTCCCACCTATAACATTAGCGTGGTGGGATTATCCGGGACGGAGAAGGAGAAGGGGCAGTGCGGCATTGGGAAATCCTGCCTTTGCAACCGCTTCGTACGGCCCAGCGCGGATGAGTTCCACTTGGACCACACTTCGGTTCTCAGCACCAGTGACTTTGGGGGAAGGGTGGTCAATAATGACCATTTCCTCTACTGGGGGGAAGTCGTGCGTTCGCTGGAGGACTGCGTCGAATGTAAAATGCATGTCGTGGAGCAGA
This sequence comes from Anarhynchus alexandrinus, assembly GCA_008711295.1. Lineage (NCBI taxonomy): Eukaryota > Metazoa > Chordata > Aves > Charadriiformes > Charadriidae > Anarhynchus > Anarhynchus alexandrinus. The sequence continues at coordinate 62,288 of VUYV01000916.1, read as the reverse complement.
CGGAGTTTATCGACGACCAGACCTTTCAGCCCCACCGCAGCACGGCCCTGCAGCCCTACATCAAGAGGGCTGCCGCGACCAAACTGGCGTCGGCTGAAAAGCTCATGTACTTTTGCACTGATCAGCTCGGGCTGGAACAGGACTTTGAACAAAAACAGATGCCGGATGGAAAGCTGCTGGTGGATGGCTTTCTTCTCTGCATTGACGTTAGCAGGGGTATGAACAGGAACTTTGATGATCAGCTCAAATTCGTTTCCAACCTTTACAATCAATTAGCGAAAACGAAAAAACCCATCGTGGTGGTCCTGACGAAGTGCGACGAAGGGGTGGAGCGGTACATTAGGGATGCACATACTTTTGCCTTAAGCAAAAAGAACCTCCAGGTCGTGGAGACGTCGGCTAGATCCAATGTGAACATTGACTTGGCTTTCAGCACCTTAGTGCAGCTGATTGATAAAAGCCGGGGAAAGACCAAAATCATCCCCTACTTCGAAGCTTTGAAACAGCAAAGTCAACAGATAGCTGCTGCTAAAGACAAGTACGAGTGGCTGGTCAGCCGCATCGTCAAAAACCACAACGAGACGTGGTCGAACGTGAACCGCAAGATGCAGTCCTCTCCGGAGTATCAGGATTACGTCTACCTGGAAGGAACGCAGAAAGCCAAAAAGCTGTTTCTGCAGCACGTCCACCGCCTCAAGCAGGAGCACATAGAGCGCCGGCGGAAGATGTATCTCGCCATGCTTCCTCAAGCGTTCGAAGCCCTCATCCCGGACCTGGACGAAATAGATCACCTGAGCTGCGTAAAAGCGGAGAAGCTCTTGGAGACGAAGCCGGACTTTCTGAAATGGTTTATTGTCCTGGAAGAGACGCCCTGGGATGCCACGAGCCACATCGACAACATGGAGAACGAACGCATTCCCTTCGACCTGATGGAGACCCAGCCCGCCGAGCAGCTCTACGAAGCTCATTTAGAAAAGCTGAGGAACGAGAGGAAAAGGGCGGAAATGAGAAGAGCTTTCAAAGAAAACCTGGAGACTTCCCCGTTCATCACCCCCGGCAAGCCCTGGGAGGAAGCGCGCAGTTTCATTATGAACGAGGATTTTTACATGTGGCTGGAGGAATCTATTTATATGGATATCTACAGCAAGCACCAAAAACAGATTATAGAAAAGGCAAAGGAGGAGTTTCAGGAGCTGCTCTTGGAGTACTCGGAGCTCTTTTATGAACTGGAGCTGGACGCTAAACCCAGCAAGGAGAAAATGGGCGTCATTCAGGACGTCTTGGGCGAAGAGCAAAGGTTCAAAGCTCTGCAGAAGCTGCAGGCTGAGCGGGATGCCCTTATTTTGAAGCACATCCACTTCGTGTATCACCCGACGAAGGAAACGTGTCCGAGCTGCCCGGTTTGCGTGGACTCTAAAATCGAGCACCTCATCAGCTCCCGCTTCATCAGGCCCTCCGAACGCAACCAGAAGAACTTGCTTTCGGACTCCAACATCGACAGGATCAATCTGGTGATCCTCGGCAAGGACGGTTTGGCGCGCGAGCTGGCCAACGAGATCCGGGCGCTCTGCACCAATGACGACAAGTACGTGATCGAAGGTAAGATGTACGAGCTGTCCCTGAGGCCGATCGAGGGCAACGTCCGGCTCCCCGTTAACTCTTTCCAGACACCCACCTTTCAGCCTCACGGTTGTCTCTGCCTTTACAACTCGAAGGAGTCGCTGTCCTACGTGGTGGAAAGCATCGAAAAGAGCAGAGAGTCGACCATCGGCAGGAGGGATAATCACTTGGTTCACCTCCCTCTGACGCTCATCCTCGTGAACAAGAGGGGGGACACCAGTGGCGAGACACTACATAGCTTGATCCAGCAAGGCCAGCAGATCGCCAGCAAGCTGCAGTGCGTCTTTCTGGACCCTGCGTCTGCCGGCATCGGGTACGGCCGGAACATCAACGAGAAGCAGATCAGCCAGGTTTTGAAGGGGCTGCTGGACTCGAAACGCAACTTAAACCTCGTCAGCTCCACCTCCAGCATCAAAGACCTGGCGGACGTCGACCTTCGCATCGTCATGTGCTTGATGTGCGGAGATCCGTTCAACGCGGACGACATCCTCTTACCCATCCTGCAGTCCCAGACCTACAGACCTTCGCAGTGCGGCAGCAGCAGCTCCGTCCTCCTCGAGTTAGCCATCGGGCCGCACAAGAGGCGCGTGGAGCTCTCCCTCCTTTCCTACCATTCCTCCTTTAGCATTAGGAAAAGCCGGCTCGTCCACGGGTACATCGTCTTTTACTCGGCGAAACGCAAGGCCTCCCTGGCCATGCTACGTGCCTTTCTCTGCGAGGTGCAGGATATCATCCCCATACAGGTCGTGGCGCTCACGGACGGCTCCATAGACATCCTGGACAACGACTTGAGCAGAGAGCAGCTCACCGAGGGCGAGGAGATCGCCCAGGAGATCGACGGCAAGTTCACCACCATCCCTTGTAGCCAGCCGCAGCACAAGCTGGAGATTTTCCACTCGTTTTTTAAAGACGTGGTGGAGAAAAAAAACATCATCGAAGCCACCCACATGTACGACAACGTGGCCGAAGCCTGCAGCACCACGGAGGAGGTGTTCAACTCCCCTCGTGCGGGCTCCCCTCTCTGCAATTCCAACCTGCAGGACTCGGAGGAGGACGTCGAACCCCCCACCTACAGCCCCTTCAGAGAGGACACGTCCATGCCCGCCCTGCCCAAAGACCACTCGAAGCTTTCCATGGAGCTGGAGGGGAACGACAGCTTGTCTTTCATTTCTGTCATGAGCACTTTTGAAAACAAGCTGAACAACAAAGTACCTCCTCCGGTGAAACCAAAGCCCCCCGTGCATTTTGACATTACGAAGGGGGACCTGTCGTATTTGGAGCAGGGGCATCGGGACGGGCAGAGGAAGTCCGTGTCTTCGAGCAGCTGGTTGCCCACCGACTGCTTCGATCCTTCCGATTACGCCGAGCCCATGGACGCCGTGGTCAAACCTCGAAACGAAGAGGAGAACATCTACTCCGTGCCTCACGACAGCACCCAGGGCAAGATCATCACCATCCGAAACATTAACAAAACCCAATCGAACGGCAGCGGCAACGGCTCGGACAGCGAGATGGACACCAGCTCCCTGGAGCGGGGCCGCAAGGTGTCGGTGGTTAGCAAGCCCGTGTTGTATCGGACGCGCTGCACCAGGCTGGGCAGGTTTGCTAGCTACCGAACCAGCTTCAGTGTTGGGAGCGACGATGAGCTGGGACCCATTCGAAAGAAAGAGGAAGATCAGACTTCCCAAGGGTATAAAGGCGATAACGCCGCTATCCCCTACGAAACGGCCGACGGGGAAGATCCCAGGAGGAGGAACATCCTACGCAGCCTGAGGAGGACGACGAAGGTAGGCCGGTACTTTCTGCCCTTCGGTCGTGGGATTCGCGGGGTGGCGGGCGGGTCGTACCGCCGGGCGTGAAGCCTGAACGAGGGCGGCAGCCTCTGCCGTCGCGGCGGTGGCGTGTTTTTCACGTATTCACCGTTTGATTGAGGAGTAGAACGAGCGCAGGATCTCTTCGTTTTCTTTTTTTATCGTGCGTTAACTCGCTGCCGGCGGGGACTTGCGTGAACTTGCAGTCATATAGCAAAATCGCCACCGTCGTTTTCTACCGACTCTGACGACTTTGTCCTCGCCACGCGCTCCTGAGAAAGTTTGTTCTGCGCTCAGAAGTCAGGAGTTTCGAGGTACAATTAACCGAAACGTGGGCGCTTTGAGACGTGGCCTCCACGTGCCTCGTAAATTCTGTTTAACGCGGATGAACGTAGCGAAGTCGCTGTTATTGGCGTAGCGTCTTTTAAAGACATGGGGAGAAGCTAGATGTGTCCTACCAGAGGTCACACTGTTAAGTTGAGGAAACATCTAAGTTGTCTGTTGCCTCTCTTGGGTTGCTCTTCTCAAGGCTCTTCTCTAGACGCGTCGTGCTGCCTCAACTCTACAAAACCGGCCTTAAATCCACCTGGATTCGCTGCCCCTCTTGGGCAGGATGGTGGATCTGCTCTTTAGAGGGTGAAACTGGTTTTGGATGAGCCCACCAGTTCGAGGTGCCGCGTGGTTGAGTAGTCTCTGGACTTCTTGGCCAACGGTTGGTGTGCCAAAGGCCAACCTTTACCGGTTGAAGGCCAATGGTTGACACGCTGATGGCCAACCTTTGCCTGTTGGCATGGTTGGCATGCCAAAGGCCAACCTCTGCCTGTTGAAGGCCGACGGTTGGCGCCCCGATGGCCAACCTCTGCCTGTTGAAGGCCAATGGTTGACATGCCGATGGCCAACCTTTGGCCGTTGAAGGCCAATGGTGCCCCAAAGGCCAACCTTTGCCTGTTGAAGGCCAACGGTTGACACGCTGATGGCCAACCTCTGCCCGGTGAAGGCCAAAGGTTGGCATGCTGATGGCCAACCTCTGCCCGTTGAAGGCCAACGGTTGGCGCCCCGATGGCCAACCTCTGCCTGTTGAAGGCCAAAGGTTGGCACCCCGATGGCCAACTTCTGCCCGTTGAAGGCCAACGGTTGGCGCCCCGATGGCCAACCTTTGCCTGTTGAAGGCCAACGGTTGACACGCCGATGGCCAACGATTGGCCGCCAAAAACCCACGCAGCCATGAGCGTGAGGTGGCGGTGGTGGGCGTGTGGTGGGCGTGGTGGACATCTCGGCTCCTGGTGGACATCTCGGCTCCGGCGTGTGGATGCGGATGGAGACGCCGAGTCGTGCTGGCGTGGTCCGTGGGAAGGAAAACGCCTGGCGCTGCGGCGCGATGGAGGAGCACACGCACACACACACACACACACACACACACATACACACACCACACAGAAACACACAATACACACATTATATTCATGCACAGACGCAAACATTCTATACATCCAGATATACGTGTGGCATATACACAGGGAGACATATATGCATATATGTTAATATACACACAAATTACACACATGTTAAACATACCTACACACAGATATCGCACACAGATGTTATATATATATATATACGTTATCCACACACACACTATATCCACGTATAGATGCGCACGTATATACACGCACACGATGCACGCGCGCTACGAACACGCGCTTACACACACATATATGCGTACACGCTTTGCACACGCGTGTGTTTGCGGGCACGTTCTATGCCTACGCTTCTATACGGAACACAGGCGGTGTTATATACGCGTCTACACACCGTATACGCCCGTACATCCCCGCGCGGGGGCGTATCCGTGTGGGAGGAAGAGGGGCGGACGGGAGGAGGAAGGGAAGTGGGGGGCTCCTGGCGGGAGGGCAGCGGCAACCGCCGGACGTCCTCCTCGGAGCCGCCTGCCGCTGCGAAACCAATCAGGGTAATTAAGAGGCGTAATTAATTGCCCCTGGGAACAAAAAGGGGAGAGCTGCCCGCAAAGGATGTGCCAAGCAGGAAGGGAGCGAACCGAAATCCTCCGCTCCTCGGCGGGAGGACGGGGTTGGAGCGCCGTTGGGGCCGGGAGCGGGTTTCCAGTTGGCCGTTTTGGGTTTCTAACTGGCTTTTTTGGGTTTCCAGCCGGTGTTTTCGGGTTTCGGTCCCGTGGTGGATTATAGCACGTCCCCTTTTCCAAGGGGAAGCCGAGGGACGTGGCCGGGCAGCGGGTGCTGCCGCTGATAGCGGTGGGCGGCATTTTAATTGCTCCCCGTTAATTTGGGGGATTTCTTTTTGAGTCGGGGTTTCATCTTCGTAGAATCATAGAATGGTTTAGGTTGGAAAGGACCGTGAAGATCATCGAGTTCCAACCCCCCTGCCATAGGCAGGGACACCTCCCACCAGACCAGGTTGCCCAAGGCCACGTCCAGCCTGGCCTTGAACACCTCCAGGG
>VUYV01000916.1:14477-28033 GCA_008711295.1 Anarhynchus alexandrinus | reverse complement strand
GGCAGCTCCGTGGGGTGCGGGGGGAGCAGTGCCGCGGGGGACCTGTCTCCCTGCAAGGATGTCACAGCCGCGGGGCCCCAAATCGTCCGTAGTGGCCCCCAAATCACACGTGCTGGGCCCCAAATCGCACCCCTGGTACCCTGAAACGTCCCTGCTGGGCTCCAAATCGCATCCCTTTTACCCCAAAATGCCCCACTGAGCCCTGAGTTGCAGCTGAGGGGCCCCAAATTGTCCCCAGTGGGCCCCAAATTGTCCCCAGCGGGCCCCAAGTGGCCCCCTGGCGCACCAGGTTGCCCCCCGTGCCCCACAACAGCAGCCCCAAATGCCCCCACCAGCCTCTAACTCACCCCACTGGACCCCAGTTTACATCCCCAGTCCCCCCAGTTGCCCGTGATGGGCCCCATGTTATAGTCCCGGTGTCCTAAATTGCCCAATCAGGCCCCAAATTGCCCTATGGGTATCCCAAATCGCCCCCCTCCCCCCCTTACCCCCAAATCTCCCCCACTATGTCTCAAATCACTCCATCGAGCCTTGATTTGCCCAAAATCTCCTTCCCCTCTCCCCCAAATTGCCCGGTTGGGCCCCAAATCACCCCCCTACTGAGTCCCCTAAACCACCCTCCAGCCGCCCCACGTCTCACCGACCCCCAAATCGCCGCCGGGGGCTGCGGGGGGCACCCAGGCGTCCTGCAGCCCCCATGAAAGCCTCGTAGGTCGCAGCAAGATCGTCGAGGGGGGGCCGAATCCACCGACCCCCAAACCCCCCGCTTCGCTTTGCTTCGAAGACGTTTCTTATTATTATTTTAACAACCTTTAAAATCGGCAGTGCCGGCGGCGTGGAACGGGGTCAGGGCTGGGAGGGGAACGGGGGTACCGGGGCGCTCACCGGGTGTTTTGGGGGGGGATCGGAGCAGGGGGAGGGGAAAANACAGGGGTACCGGGGCGCTCACGGGGTTTTTGGGGGGGGGGATCGGAGGAGGGGGAGGGGAAAAACCGGAGAAAAATAGCCATTCAAGAGCTCAAAAAAATGGTTAAAGCTTAAAGAATTGCCTAAAAAACCCCTAAATTTCACTGGGAAAGTGGGGGGCAGCTCCCCGATACCTCGATTTAAAGCGTTTTGGGGCTGTTGCCCTCCAGTCTCCTTCGGACCATCTCCACGAGGGAGTCGGAATAGGTGCGGAGCAGCTCCAGGGTTTGGGGGTCCGGCGGCGGCGGTGGCGTTGGGCTCTCGGTACCGGTGGCGGCGTCGGTGTCACCGGTGACGGCGCGAGAGCGCAGCTCCGCTTTCATCCACCCGAAAAGGTCGGCCAAGGCGGTCCTGGCCTGCAGGAGGTCCTCCTCGGTGGCCTCGGCGTAGAGGGTCACCTGCGGGAGAGGGGTGCCCAGCGTCACCCCGGTTCTTTGCCGGGGGGGTTGAAACACTCCCCCCGGCGCTTCGGCTCCGAAATGAGCCGCCACCGGTGGTTTTTTAGGGGGTGCGACCAAAATACGCCGGGGATTCGTCCTGCGGGGGCGGGGAAGAGCAGTGAATGCCCCCTCCGCCGTGCCAGGACGCTGTGAATCGTCGAATTTTCTAGATTGGAAGGGATTTTAATCACGGGGAGGGGGTGTTTTTCGCCTCGGGAGGCGCTTACCTGATCGTAGAGCCGCAGCGTGTCCTGGAAGTGGGTCCGCAGCAGCTGCAGGGCCGTGGTGAAGTTCTCGCGCCGGAGCTGGAATCCTGCGGGTACCACCGCTGCCGTCGGCTCCGGGAGGGGACAAAAATCTGCCTCGTCCCCATCCGGGAGAGGGTTTGGGGATGAAGGAAACCCCTCTGTCCTTCAGACACTCACCCGCGGGTTTGTCGGTCTCCAAACCTCTTTCCTCTCCTGTTTCCTGAGGTTTTTCCTCCAGCGGTTTCTAAAAAGTTGACGGAAGCGCCGCTGAGCCCGGCCCGAGGAAGGAAAATGCCTTTTTTTGGGGGGGGATTTCTCCCCTCCCTTAGGCAGAAAAGCGACTCGCCTCCGATTGCCGGAGCTCCTCCGATTGCCGGAGCTCATCCGATTGCCGGAGCTCCTCCGACGGTTTCGGCTGCTCCCCGAGCGGCTCCTGGGCACGGGCAGGGCTCTGCGGCCGGGGCCGTGCCTGCGGGGGGAAGGCGCCCACCAGCCTGCGGGACGAGAGAAGGGGTCGGGAGCGGGGAAACCCCTTCCCCGCCGGACAGACGGACGCAGCACCCGTCGCCCACCTGCTGTTCTTCTGGCAACGAGCGAGGAACCGGGCTGAAATGCTCAAGCGCGGGTTCAAAAACATGGTTTTTTCCTCGTCCGTGGGTTCGGGCGGCTTCAAATCCTTCAAGGAGCCGTCAAACCTCTCTGCGGCAGCGGGGGCGGGAAGCGTTAGCTCGGGAAGCGTTAGCTCCACCGCGCACGGCGCCGTCCGCCGGCGGTTTCTCCCGTTACCTCCGGCGTCGGCGTCCACCAACGTCTCGAAGTGCTGCTTGAGGTACTTCTCCTGCTCGGGGGTCTGGGGCAGGGAGCTGCTGGGCGGTGGGTTCTCCTCCTGCTCCTCCACCTCCCCGGCAGAACCTACCGAATCCTCGTCTGCCGGGACGGAGCCGGAAAGGAAAGCCCCCCCCCGGCCATGACGGACCTTAGCACCGGGTGGATTTTATTCTGAGCCACCCCCACCAAGAGCGAAATCCACCCTCAAGCTTTTGGCGAGGGTTTGGTGCCGGCAAAGCCGGTGCTCCCGGAGTTCCAGCCGCATTGCCGGCGTTACCTTCCGGCTGGTAGGGAGGCGACGGCGTTCCCAGACAGAGCGAAACACGGGATGAGGCGTCCTCTCGGCCGAATCCGAGTTTTTCCAGGAACGTGGGGCGCAGCGGCCGCTCCGTCACGCGTTGCCTTGGGGGAAGGCGAGCAGGTCGGTCCCGAGCCGGGACGGGCACCATCAGGGGCTCGGTTGCGATCAGGTTAAGTCACACCCGAAAAGTTTCCCTCCTCCGACCCCACCGGGGCTTTAGGGACCGCACTGGGGGTTGGGGGTGAGCAAGGGCAGCCCCGTCCTGCCCCGTGCTGCCGGGCTGGTGCCTCCCGGTGCTCGGAAATTTGGCTCGGGAGGGAAAAGCCGCCACGGGGAAGGAGGGCGCGATGGGGATTCGGGTGCGATGGAGCTCGGTGAGAGCCGGGATTCGGCGCGGTGACGTTAAGCAAAGCCAGGGAGCAGGGAAGAGGTTGGCCAAACGCCGAGAGGGAAAAGCGGCGCTTGTTTTCCCCATTCCGTCGGCACCGACCTTCTCGCCTCCAGCACGCACAGCTCCTCCGGGCTGGTCCCGGTCGTATCCGGCGATTCCAGTTCCCCGTTGGTTTCCTCGTCCTGGAGGAGCTCAAAGAGCTGGAAGTCCTCGGCGAGGTCGCTGGGAGAACTCTCCGCCTGCCGGAGACGGGGAGCTGATATCCGTAGCCGGATTTTTCCCGGGAAGACGGGCGCCGGCGGGCAGGGGGTCTCCCCGGGCGGTTAAACCGGAGCACGGCGGAGGGTTGACGGAGGGTGTGGGGTCCGGCCCCGCGACTCACCTCCGATAGCAGATGCTCCAGGCTGCCGGGCTCGAGCTCCGCGTCGCCCTCCAGGTGGGATTTGAGGGGGGTGAAATAGGGGGAATCCCCCTCCGGTAGGATTTTGATGGGGCCCCTCTCGGCGCGCTCTGCCCATCGCCCCTGCGGCCGGTAGCTCCCCCGGGGGACGACGGCAGCCCGGTCCCCATCTTCCACCTCTCCCAGCTGGAAAAGGAGGAGAGAAAAGAGGGGATCCGGTGGAGCCGGAGCAAAGGGATCTTCATCATTTAAATTAAAATTAAATTACGATTTGAGGGGCGGCCACGCGCCTTACCAGCCTCTTTGCCCACATGGGCAGCCTGCCGTTGGTGAGGACGCACGCCGGGGCTGGAGGAGGAGAGCGGGGTTAGGAACGGCGCCGTGTGCCGCAGCCCTGGTAGGAAAGAGGGGCAGAAAACCGGGGTGCAGCCACCGAGGGACCCCCGGTCCCCAACGCACGCGGCTCCGAGTCTTCCTTAGAGGGGGTCTGCGGGGACGAGGCTTCGTCTCGCTCTTCCTCGGGCTCTTCCTCGGAAGCTCCGCCGTCCCCGGGGGCCGCCGTCCCGCCGGGGATCGTCACGTAGGTCTCCCGCCTGGAGGAGGAGAGAACGGTGGGGTCGCTGAGCTCCTTCCCGCCTCCAAAAGCCAAAAAGTGGGGTGGGATATGGGGTTGAGGGGTTTTTCCCCGCTACCTGAGCTGCGCCGGGGGACTGGGCTCCTTCCCCGGCTTTGGCTGCGGCAGGTTGAGCTCCAGCAAGTGCTGCTTCATGCTGCTGGTGATTTCGAGGCCCAGGTGCCAAATAAAGATGCAGCTGGGGGTAGAAAAGCAGGGGGGGGTGTCAGCTCGCCCCCCAGATTTTGGATATGGGGGGCTTTACGTTAAGTCCCTCGATTAATTTAATCCACCCGAGCCCTCCAGCGCGGCCTCCGCTTGCGCGCACGCCCCGCCCAGCGCTCTCTAGAGCCAATTCTTCTCCCGCTGTGTCTTGCGAGACGTACGACGAAGCGAGGCGTATGGGGTGAGGCATATAGGGTGAGGCATATGGGGTAAGGTGTATAGGGTGAGGCGTATGGGGTGAGGCGTATAGGGTGAGGTGTAAATCAGACGATTTCTAAGCTTCGCCGGCCCCTACCTGTCTCCCGAAACGGTGATGAGGTGTTTGCAGTCGTAGGTGAACCGCATCCCCGTGATTATTTCTGTGCCAAAGAGAAGGACACACCGGGAGAGGAGTTGCTTGTCAGGACCGCGACCCCCCCCACGCTCGTTTAGGAGGTTTAAGGGATGTGGTGGGGGCGTTATTGGGGGGCTTCACGCCCGAACGGGGGACAGGCAGGGGTAGGCACAGCGCTGGGGGCTTCCCAGCAGCTCTCCTCTGCATCTCCCCTCTCTCCGGGCAGCTCCCCGGTGTCCGAGAGGAACCGAACCTGAATGGCCGACCAGTTTGGCCACGCACTCCCCGGAGTGGAAGTCGATGAGGGCGATGCTCTTGTCGGAGCAGCTCGTGGCCAGGAAGGTGCCCGAGGGATCCAGCTGTACCTGGGGGAGAGGAGAGGTGGGTCCGGCTCGGCCCCGGCTGGGAGGGCGAGCGGAGCCCGACAGCTTCGTAGGAGCACAGAAGGGTTCGGGTTGAAGGGACCTTCAAAGGCCACCCAGTGCCACCCCCCGCCGCGGGCAGGGACGTCTCCCGCGAGGGCAAATTGCTCCAAGCCCCGTCCAACCTGCCCTCCAAAGCTTCCCGTGATGGGGGGGAGCAGAGCTGCTCCAGCCCTCGGACCATCTCCGGGGCCTCCTCCGCACCCGCTCGAGCGGGTCCGCGCCTGTCTTGTGCCGGGGGGCCCGGAGCTGGAGGCCGGGGGGGCTCACCGGAGCGGGGCAGAGGGGGAGAATCCCCTCCCTCGACCTGCAGCCCAGGAGACGCTTGGGGCTGCGAGCACACGTTGCCACCTCATGTCCCGTTTGCCACCCACCGGCGTCCCCAGGTCCTTCTCAGCAGGGCTGCTCTCCCTCCCTCCATCCCTCCCTCCATCCCTCCCTCCATATCTCTCTCTCCATCCATCTCTCCATCCCTCTCTCTCTCCATCCATTCCTCCATCTCTCCTCCATCCATCCCTCTCTCCATCTCTCTATCCACCTCTCCATCTCTCCTCCATCCCTCCATCCCTCTCTCTCTCCATCATCCCTCCATCCACCCCTCCATCCATCCCTCTTCTCTATCTCTCCATCCATCCCTCCATCTCTCCATCCATCCCTCCTCCATCTCTCCATCCCTCTCTCTCTCCATCATCCCTCCATCCACCCCTCCATCCATCCCTCTTCTCTATCTCTCCATCCATCCCTCCTCCATCTCTCCATCCCTCTCTCTCCATCCATCCCTCCATCTCTCCACCCCTCCATCCATCCCTCTATCCGACCATCCATCCCTCTCTCTATCTCTCCATCCATCCCTCCATCTCTCCCCATCATCCATCTCTTCATCCACCCATCCCTCTTCTTTATCTCTCCTCCATCCCATCTCTCCATCCCTCCATCTCTCCTCCATCATCCATCTCTTCATCCACCCATCCCTCTTCTCTATCTCTCCTCCATCCCTCCATCTCTCCATCCCTCTCTCTCCATCCCTCTCTTTCCATCCACCCCTCCTCCATCCCACCATCCATCTCTCTCTCTATCTCTCCATTCATCCCTCCATCTCTCCATCCACCTCTCCATCTCTCCTCCATCCCTCCATCTCTCCATCCCTCTCTCTCCATCATCCCTCCATCCATCCCTCCATCTCCATCCACCCCNCCTCTTCTCTATCTCTCCATCCATCCCTCCATCTCTCCATCCATCCCTCCTCCATCTCTCCATCCCTCTCTCTCCATCCATCCCTCCATCTCTCCACCCCTCCATCCATCCCTCTATCCGACCATCCCTCCCTCTCTCTATCTCTCCATCCATCCCTCCATCTCTCCCCCATCATCCATCTCTTCATCCACCCATCCCTCTTCTTTATATCTCCTCCATCCCTCCATCCCATCTCTCCATCCTATCCCTCCATCCCTCCATCCCATCTCTCCATCCCTCCATCTCTCCTCCATCATCCATCTCTTCATCCACCCATCCCTCTTCTCTATCTCTCCTCCATCCCTCCATCTCTCCATCCCTCTCTCTCCATCCCTCTCTTTCCATCCACCCCTCCTCCATCCCACCATCCATCTCTCTCTCTATCTCTCCATTCATCCCTCCATCTCTCCATCCACCTCTCCATCTCTCCTCCATCCCTCCATCTCTGCATCCCTCTCTCTCCATCATCCCTCCATCATCCCACCATCCATCCCTCTCTCTCCATCCATCCACCTCTCCATCTCTCCTCCATCCCTCCATCCATCCCTCCTCCTCTCATCCCTCCATCCATCCCTCCTCCATCCCACCATCCATCCCTCTCTCTCTCTCCATCCATCCACCTCTCCATCTCTCCTCCATCCCACCATCCATCCCTCTCTCTCTCTCTCCATCCATCCACCTCTCCATCTCTCCTCCATCCCTCCATCCATCCCTCCTCCTCTCATCCCTCCATCCCTCCATCCATCCCTCCATCCATCCCTCCACCCCTCCATCCACCCCTCCATCCATCCCTCCTCCATCCCACCATCCATCCCTCCACCTCTATCATCCATCCCTCCATCTCTATCATCCATCCATCCCTCTTCTCTATCTCTCCTCATCCCTCCATCTCTCCATCCATCCCTCTTCTCTCTCTCCATCCATCCCTCCTCCCTCCCTCCATCCCTCCTCCATCCCATGTCGGGACCGGGGGTGCCCCCCACTGCGCTGCAGGACCTTGCGCTTGGCCTCGTTGGTTGGAACTCCCGAGGTTCCCGTTGGCCGATATCTCCAGCTCCCTCTGGACGACACCTCTTCCCTTGAGGGTACCGAGACCTCAACCCCAAACCCTTCAGCACCACCGACCGTCCTGCCCCACCGCAGCCCCCTCCTGTGCCGCGGGGAGGCCCTGACGGCCGCCGCTTGCTGGAAATCGCCCTCTTACCTTCAGCACGGAGCCCTCGTCCCCTCGCGAGCCCTTGTAGCAGCGCTTCAGCTTCCCGCTGGCCGTGCTGTACACCCTGCGAGAGGAGAAGGAGGTGGGCAACGCGGTGATGAGTCCTCCTCCCTGGGGACAGCGGATCCGGAAGGAGAAAGGTGACCCCGTGGCGGGTTTAGCCCGAGCCGGCACGGAAAAGCTCCTTCACCTGACGTTTCTGTCCTGGCAGGCGACGGCGACGTATTTCTGCGTGATGTCGATGTCCATGTCGTACAGGGTGGTTTTCTCAGCGACGTGATGCGTCCTGACGAAATGGAAGCCGTCCTCCGGCAGCTGCGCGGAGACGGGAGAGCCGCGTTGCCTTCTCGCCCCTCCGAATTCGGGGAGAAGCAGCGAAGCCCCGCGGAGACGCCGCTCACCCCACCTTTTGAGCGTTGCGGAAATAAATGCTTTTGTCGGCGCCGCAGCTGATCAGCTGAACATCCCCATTGCCTGAGCGAAGAGAGCACAGGGAAAAGCCATCAGAGATCGCCTCCGTTCCAAACTCACCGCCCAGTGAAGCCAAAAAAGGTTTCTTTGTGAATGAAGCCATCAAAAAAGGATAATTTTAAGAACCAGATGCGATCCAAGGGTGGGATCCCCCCGCTAAAGACCCCCCCCGATGGGCGGCTGGGTGCTCTTCGTCTGCAGACGCCTCTTTTCTACCGAGGAGCCCCCTCTACCGCGGAGGTTGAAGGTTTGCTACGTCAACGCGGAGAGAAAAACCCCTTCTTCAAGGCAGAACAAGGCGAAGGGCAGTCCAACGGGGGTGGGGGTGGTGGTTTGGGAAGGTATTCAGCCACCTACCAGCAAATTTGACCGAAGTTATGGCAGAGGAGTGATCATCCAGGGTTTGCTCCAGCTTGTAGTTCTTGTCTACGTTCAAGACGTGGATCAGTCTGTCTCTGCTCGCCGAAGCCAGCAGCGCCGCTCCTGGAGCCGTCGGAGAATCGCGGAATGGTTTAGGTTGGAAGGGATCTTGAAGATCATGGAGTTTCACCCCCCCCCCGCCCTGGGCAGGGACACCTCCCACCAGCCCAGGTTGCTCCAAGCCCCGTCCAACCTGGCCTTGAACACCTCCAGGGATGGGGCAGCCACAGCTTCTCGGGGCAACCTGCGCCAGGGGCTCACCACCCTCACAGGGAAGAATTTCTCCCTAATATCTCATCTAAATCTCCCCTCTTTTGGTTTAAAACCGTTCCCCCTCGTCCCATGGCTCCCCTCCCTGATCCAGAGTCCCTCCCCAGCTCTCCTGGAGCCCCTTTAGGCACTGGAAGGGGCTCTGAGGTCTCCGCGGACCCTTCTCTTCTCCAGGTTGAACCCCCCCAACTCTCCCAGCAGAGGGGCTCCAGCCCTCGCAGCATCTCCAGAGCTTTCCCACCCACCAGTAAGAGCCGGTCACTGGGAAGCCGAGCCCCAGGCCAACACCAGAGGACTTTCCGGTGGTGGCTTTTGGACATCGGTGTCAGGACGAAGCCTTACCGGTCTCCGGCTTGGAATACTCCAAGCAAAGAATTTCTGAATCGTGTGCCTCCACTTTAGCCACCACCTGCATGAACTGCAGCTCGTGTATCCTGCGGGAGAAGCGCACCGTCGGCTCGACCCCCGATAATCGGGAAAGCCGGGCAGGAACGCCCTCGGCACGCGATGAGGGAGGTTGGGAGATGCCCACGGAAAAGGTCGAAGGGCTGAAGCGGGTGGTGGGGAGCCCACCCAGGCCCCCCAACCGCCACCATCCTCCTCCGGTTTTGGGCCGAGCCGGGCGCCGCTTGCCTGAGGGTTCCTCCTCTGTCCCCCGACGCCAAATATTCGCCTTCGGGGCTGACCTGCATCACCCGCACGCCGGCTTTGACGTCCAGGTGAGCCATGTTCTCGCTTCGCTCGGGTGCCCCGGAGGAGTCCTGGAGGTGCTGCGTGTCGTTGTCCACGTAGATGATGTTGTGGAGGTTCTTGGGGAGGGGGAGAGGGGAATGTCAGGGCCCCTGGCAGAGCGCAGGCGGCTTTTTGGGGAGGAGAGGAGCCCACCCGACTGCTTTCAACATCCCCACTTTATTTTTTCCACGCGTCCCGCTCCGGAAACGGAAGCATTTGAGCAGCACAAGCGTGTCCTTTGGTTGTTCAGAGAGAAATAGGTGCAGGAGAATGGAAAGCAGTTTTCCAGGCTCGTTATAATCACCAAAACCCAATAAAAATCGCCACTCCTCTCCTCCTCAGGCAGCAGCTCTGTCCCCAGAGCGGCGAAAAGCCGACGGGAACCACCCCGAAACCTCCGGCGATCTCATTTTCTCGGGGCAAATCCCACAAGGGGAGAGCACGGGGCGCCGGCGTGGGTTTTTTTTGGGGGGAGGCTGCTTCGAGCAGGGAGGTGGGATGCAGTTTCCCCCCCCATCCCCATCCCCGTACCCTGCTGTAGGCGCTGCCTCGCTCGGGGCGCGCGGAGCCGCTTCCCAGGGTCCAGGCGCGGATGGTGTTGTCCGAGGAACACGTCAGGAAGGAGCCGGGGGGCAGAGAGGATCTCCGCTCCTCGAATTCGGGGTACACCTGCGCCCAGAGGAGGGTGGTGGTGGGGGCTGAGAAGGAAAGCGGGGGCTGCGGGTGCCCCCGAATCGCCCCCCAGCCGGGACCTTCTCGCCCTCACCTCGACGCTCCAGACGAAGGAGCTGTGGAAAAGGTCCGACCACACCTTCCTGACGTCCCGCAGGTCCCCCACGTCCCAGACGTAGACGCTGTGGTCCTTGTAGACGCAGGACAGCCAGCGGTTGCAGGCGTCGTAGGCCACGGCGATGGCGTCGGGGTAGACCATGTCCGTCCGCCTTCGGGGAGAGAGACACGGAGTGGGGTCACATCCCGAAAGCACCGCGTTTTGGGGGGGGGAGATCCCCAAAACCCACCGCTCGGGGACAGAAGCCGCGGCGGGCGGCTCAGAGGGGGACACAGGGGGGGACACTGCCATCCCGCGGTACCTCGGTGACGGATCCCGGGTGACGTCCACGCCCAGAGGGTGAGGTTTGGGGAGATCGCTCAGGTAGTGCATGTCCCGAGCTCGGAAAATCCTCACGGTGCCGTCGGCGCAACCGCAAAAAATGAGCTCCTCGCTGAGGCAGAGGCAATTTGGCAGCGGTACCTGCGGCCGGAGCGGGTCGTCAGGTCTCTGCCGGTGGGTTTCGCCCCGAGGACTCCGGGGGTGGGGGGTCCCCATCGTCCCCACCTGCAGAACGATCCATTTCTCCAGCACCCGCTTCTCGTTGAAGCGGCAGAGCAGCCCCGAGGAGGAGACGCAGAAGACGCTGCCCGAAATCCGCCCTCGACCGCAGGCCACCCCGCAGAAGACGTTGTCGTGAAGTTTTCCCAGCACCCCCGAACGTCCCACCAGCGGCACCGTCTCGGTCATCTGCAAAAAGAGGGGAGCGCCGCCACCTTGACGTTAACGAGCGTTAACGAAGGAGACGGTTTTCGGCCCTCTGGAGCTGAGCCGAAGCACCCGCGGCTTCGAGGTCTGGCGTGGCAGATGCGCCCGTCCCGCCAAAGCTCTGCCAAAAATCGGATAAGATCTTAACTTAGTTTTGAGTTTGTCGCCAACTCGTAAAAACAAATCCCATTTTCGGTTTCTTACTGGGACTGGTTTGGTTTGTGGGGTTCCGTGACCATCCGGCACCGGGCAGCCGGAGCAAATTAACCTTTCAGGTACGAAGCAGCGTTAATTTTTGGGGGAAAACTTGGCGTTTCTTCGGTTCTTTCTACAGAAACCGCCCGCTCCCGCGTCACATCGGTTTGGGCGACGCGGATTTAAGCAGCGTTCGCCCCCGGTTCAGCTTCACCGGCCGCTCGCGCCCCGTGGGATGGCATCGGCGAAGGGCACCCCCTCACCTTCAGCTCCCTCGAGGCGTCCAGGAACCAGAATTTGACGTGGCGGTGCCCCACGGTGACAAAATAGCCGTCCTCGGAGAAGGACACGGCCGTCACTTTGCAGGGCACCTTGTTCGACGTGACCAGGGAACCTTTCTGCTCAGAGAGAAAGACGCGGTCGGGTCGTGCACAAGTTTTACCCCCCCCAAAAAACCCCGGAGCTGCGAGCCACCGTGAGAAAAGACGGAAAAAAAGGCTGTTTTCCCCCCGATTTGGGGAACGTCGAGCTGCTTTAAGGCAGTTTGGCCAGAGCTCACCTTCCAGGCCCACACGTTGACCACCATGTCGTGCGGGTGTCCCACCGACACCAGGAACTTGGCGTTGGGGGAGAAGGCGACGCAAGCCACGCCGTGCTTGTGACCATGCAGCGCCGTGACCTGCGCCCCTCCTTCCACGTCCCACACGCGGACGGCCGGTCGGTGTCCGTTCTACGTGGGGAAAACCGGCGGCGTGGCGGCGGCTTTCCCCTTTTCGTCAGCCCCCGCCGCCACCCGGTGCGTCCTCCCGCCCTAAAAAGTGTTCCCGCCATCCCGGCGCCATCCCAAATTGGGTGGAAAAATAAAACCACCCCAAAAAGCAGGGAAGGAATAATCCCGGTTACTCCATCCCGCTGGCGCAGGGACAGCCAAAATTGGGGTGTAGGTGACTACAAACGAGCGGCGCCCACCTCTCCGGTGACGATGAACTTCCCATCGGGCGAGAAGGCCAACGCGGTCAGGGTTTTCCTGGAAAAGATTGGGTTTTCTTTAACAACTGGGCTACTGCGGAGGGAAAAGTGGAGTTTTGTTGAGAGAAGGAAGGAAAAATAGTGGGAGCTGCGCAAACGTCGCTCCTGAAAGCCAACGTAGGGCACAGCGCGTGTTTAGGGGGTACCTGGCGGTGTTCGGAAGGGTTTTTTGGGGTCCCTGAAGGTGTTTGGGGGTACCTGGAGGCGTTCAGAAGCTGTTTGGGGTAGCTGGAGGTGTGTGGGTTGTACATGGAGGAGTTTGGGGGGTACCTAGAAGGTGTTTGGGAGGTGTCTGAAGGTGTTTGGGGTGTACCTGGAGGTGTTTGGGGTGTACCTGGAGGAGTTTGGGGATACCTGGAGGTGTTTAGGTGGTGTTTGGGGGTACCTGGAGGAGTTTGGGGGCACCTGGAGGTCTTCAGGAGGTGTTTGGGGGTACCTGGAGGAGTTTGGGGGTACCTGGAGGTCTTCAGGAGGTGTTTGGGGTGTACCAGGAGGTGTTTCAGGGTCTCTGAAGGTGTTTGGGGTGTACCTGGAGGTGTTCAGGAGGTGTTTGGGGGTACCTGGAGAAGTTTGGGGTGTACCTAGAGGTGTTCAGAAGGTGTTTGGGGAGTGCCTGGAGGAGTTCAGGAGGTGTTTCGGGGTACCTGGAGGTGTTCACGAGGAGTTTGAGATGTACCCGGATGAGTTTGGGACGTACTTGGAGGTCTTCAGGAGGTGTTTGGGGTATTCCTGGAGGAGTTTGGGGGTACCTGGAGGTGTTTGGGGTGTACCTGCAGGAGTTTGGGGGTACCTGGAGGTGTTCAGAAGGTGTTTGGGGGGTGCCTGGAGGTGTTTGGGGTGTACCTGGTGGTGTTCAGAAGGTGTTTGGCGGGTGCCTGAAGGTGTTTGGGGGTACCTGGAGGTGTTCAACAAGGAGTTTAGGGTGTACCTGGAGGAGTTTGAGGGTACCTGGAGGTGTTTAGGAGGTATCTCTGCGTGTTCTCCCGGGGATTCAGGATGACGACGACACACCTGGGTAGGAAGGGGGGGGCGGTTTTGGCCGAGGTGGGATTTTGGGGGGCACAGAGGGGTGCCAGGAGGGGTCCCGGGGGGGCACTCACCCGGCGGGGTAGGCGAGCAGCCCCGTGGCCGGGTCGCAGGCCAAGGCGCTGCTGGTCTGGGCGGTGATTCCCAGCACCTTTTCCAGTGTCACCTGGGGAGAGGAAAGGGGGACCCCCAGATGTGGGGCAGGAGGAGGTGGGGGGGGGAGCTGCAGGGGGGGGACCCCGAGCCCCCCGGGGGTGGC
>VUYV01000915.1:26730-71524 GCA_008711295.1 Anarhynchus alexandrinus | reverse complement strand
AAAAAAAAAAAGAGAAAACAAACTTCAAAGGAAGGAAAGAAAATACAGCCCAGGAGTAAATATGTTCTGTGAAAATTCCCACAAAATGCCAAGTTATATCTTACAAAGCACTAACCAGAAGTCCCTAAACCTTCAGACGCCAGCTTATCCAACACACTGCTCTTCTCAATGCAGGATACTTGAGGAATGCAACCCAGATGTTTATGCTTTTTTCAAATTTAAGCCTTTCTGAAACACTAAACCAGTGAGATGAGTAGAGTTTTTCAGCCACCAGACACCAGTCTGTTAATTACAAAGCAGATAGGCTTGTCTGGCTGAGCTGGAAAAGGGGGGAGCGACCACTCATGCTAATGAGTAATGAAATAGAAGATTCAGCAGGTAGCTGTCAATACTTTTTCTTTTATGCTTGACTTTTAAATTGGATCACAGTTCCCCCATCTTCCCATCCAGGGAAGATCTTGTTCCCAAGTTAATTTCGGTAAGGTAACTCCTGCTGCAACTCCTGACTTGTGCGATCCGCAGCAGAACCACAGTATACATCAGCTATTGGGGCAAGCGCGTTGCCAGAGGGCTGCCAAGAAGGTGGTTAATCTGAAACCCAAATTCCAACACATTGCCTGGGTCTGAACTGTTTCCGGGCTCACAGATGTGGACAAGCCAAAAAAAGAAAGAGCCAGCGAAAATAATTGCTGCCATTATTTCTTGGCAACCACTTTCCCATGTATGTCATTTGGTATATTTTTGTATTTTACGTGTCTGTAGATAGCTTTAAAGGTATTACTGGTGTTTAGACATGTGGAAGCAAACCAGATACCTTGGCTTGGCACCAAATTCAGGTTTTTCCCCCCAAATTGCCCATTTCTAGTAAAGGTTGTGACCAAAAAGATGTTGGTGACCTCACTGCGACAAACACAAGAGAAGTGGACTGCACTCTGTGATACAGAAACTCTCTTGGGACAATGTTCTCCACTGGTTAAAGCAGTCTGGCAGTTCACCTCAGTGCTGCTCGTGATCCATTTCTCTGTCAGGATCGAACCAGGATATCTCGGGAATATTTGTAAGCACAGACTCTCCCTTTTCCTTCATCTTTCAGAGGCTCCAATCCAGCGGAGTCCTTCCTGATGGAGGTATACTGGAGCCAGCTCCCCTCCAGAGCCCAGTCACTGCCTTCCCTCCCAGTGCACGGGGGAAGACAGACACAGTATGGCTGAGTGTGTATGGCTTTGGACTGGGAGTCCAGAACCTCCCTGTTTAGTGCTAAATTGACCTTACTGAGCACTGCACATGCCAACATTGATGCTCTATCCCACAGTTTTCCTTGCCGCCTTCCATCTGTGCCCTCTACTCCTCCAAAAAGCTCTTGAGGGATCACAGTTTCCACTAGAGGCTCCAGATGCTCTGGTCATGCAAAAAAAAAATTAGTAAGCCAGAAAAGGCTGAAGGATTTTTACTCCATGACCTCTGTTGCTGCCCTTTGGGGAAGGAAAGCCCCTATCCCACTAGGTAGGTAATCCACAGCAAGGTAACGCGTTCACTGAGAACACAAAGTCCTGATGCATGTAGTTACTGTATGGTTTGTTTGGGTTTTTTTGTGGGTTTTTTGTTGTTGGTTTTTTTTTTCCCAAAGGCTAAACCCACACTATTATTTTTCTTTTTCATAACAATCCCAGTCATAAGAACACAGCTTGGAAAATACTGAATTGGCATTTCTTGGCTGTCCCGTTTTGCTCTAGAAGAGCCATCTTCTTGGCACTGTCCTACAAAAACACAGTATGTGTTGTATCACACACTAACAGCCAGAAGAGCAACATTTATACTACTTTATATGAATGAGACATGAAGAAAAATAAAGTGTCTTATGGCTAACTCAACAAGCTATTCATCTAACCAGGCCTTAATTTATTTGATCTATAATAACAAAATATTTCCTCCTTTAATTTCATTCTTTAAATTCGCCAGATGACAGGAGAATATTGTAAGCAGAAATTCTGTACTAGAAACCACATTCCAGTGGTATTGAGAAATCACTTTCTTGTGGTGGAACTAGAAGCCTGCTCTTGGAGATGCAAGGATTTCTTTTTCTCTGCAATAGTTTTCAGCGTGGCTGAGATGCAGTGTACGCTACAGAACAGACCTTATTTTGGATGCCGATGAACCTCATGGGTAGTAAATCTTTTTTCTTAAGCAATTAAATTTTTGGCTTTAATCTTTCATTCTCTTCATAGAAGTGGTTTCCTGGATCAGGCTGAAAGCCAGAAAATAATCTGCAAAACAAAGGTTCCCCCCAGCTCTAAGCTCCATTTAATATTTCTTTTTCACTGCAACCATCCCTGCTGTTTTCGTTTTAAATCTTTTTTTCTTTCTTCACTGTATCGTAAGAGATCAACTCTCACAGCTGGGGAAAAGTGAGCAAGTTTCAGGACATGCTGTCTTAAAAGACCTGAAGCGTCTGTAGACCCCAAATCTTGCCCTTTTTATTAGTCAACGGGGAAAGTGCTAAAGCTGGAAGAGATATTCACAGCCCTCATGCCTTGCTCTCGCCTTCAGAAGCTCAATTACAACAACACTAATATCTAGAAGTCCACATCCATTGCTGCTTCTTCTGTCTAGTCTCTCCTTTTATATCCAGGGGGAGAAACCCATTGAATGCCAGAATACCAGTTGATACCTTCAGTCTGTAAATGAAAGATTACTAAAAAAATAAAAAACTGCAAAGGTAATAGTAACTTTATGAACTAGAAGGTCCTGAGACCTTTTACTTAAGCAGTTAAATGGACTAGAAAGCATTTGTTCAGTAAGACATCATTGCTTCCTATTAACCCTACACTTTCTGCTCCGTGGCCACATTACAGGAATCCACGCCAGCAGATACAGACATGCATTACCAGTGGCCTTGCCCCTTCCAGGGAGGGCTTTTTCCATTAGGAACTGTCTGACAGACGTCACCCAGGGCCATATTTCAAAGTAACACAGCAGAGTGGATTGGATTGAGACACCCATCAAGCTGTGAACCTGAAACCTCCTGCCAGACAGTTTGCGTGTCATGTAGTACATTCCGCATCAGTGCGGGCATCTCCGCACATCAACATGTGAAAGACTTATCCTTTCTGATTAGGGGTACTGACTCTTGGCTGGATAGCTTCAGAGACAGTAATGAGGTTTAATGCAGATCTTCGAAGCACTCAAATTCTCTACTGCAAGTTGAAAAGGAAAATTACACATACACACCAATATAAACTGCATTACATATTCCTATGGTGTCTCGCACAAAATAAATACTCCTTTCTTAATTAAAAGAGTTCTCCTTTCGTTACAGTTTTAGAAATGTGTAGAACGTTATGGGACTTGGCACTGGGAAAGACATTTTCATTAAAAACACCACTTGTGAGGTACGACTGCTCTCAGGCTGCACAGCAAATCTCAGTTTTCCAGACTTCAGTATGTGGCTTCTACCTCTTAATATAGGGTGGTTTTGTTTTTTTTTTCAGGTCTGATCAAGTAACCTGCTGAGCTGTTTTGGGTTTTTTTTTTTTCCTTCTGCTTCTATAGTACAATAAACTCAGCATGATTTGTGGGTATTCAGCACTTAAGTCTGATTCCACAGACCTTTAAGCTCTTGTTTGAACCTTTAACCCTCAGAATGTTAAAGCGAAATGCCCAGGATTATTTAGTCCATATAAACTACCTAATTTCCTCTTTTCTGTTGCTCAACTGCACAAAATATAAGACCATATTCCAATCAGTATCATACAAAGACAAGATCAGCAGTGCTGCACCCTCTGTGGGCTAACAAAAATCTTACAACACATTTCAAAACAGTTGTAGACAAAAGTCTACCCCTCTGATGCCCTTTCTAGATTCTCCAGCACCAGTTGCTTCTTCAATGGCTTTCTCTTCCAAGCATCAATTCAGGCAAAATACTTTCATAAATGAAAACAATTATCAAGATGCTGAAGTCATTTCCTAAATCAGAGCCAGACGATAGCCCATTGTACTTGTTTAAAGTCAGTGAAGGTACCTGTTAGCACTGTTGACTGGATATGCTACTGAAGGAGGTGACGGGATTAGATCAGTAGCCTTGATTTATCAGGAGGAATAGCCTATTGTCTTCAAAAAGCTCAGCCACTGACAGAAGATAATTGTCGTATTTGCTTAATGATTTCAGGAAAATAAATAGCTGTCTTGAGTTCTCTAGGATCCAAGAAACTGAGCAAGCACCTGTAGCCGTTCAGTGGATGAACTCTTCATCCAAGACACACACCTTTCACATTGCTGCGCTCCTACAAACAGGAGCCAGAGGCACGACGCGATACTCGAGTTATCGATTTGCTTGACACAGAAGATGCCACGAGGACAGTCAGAACTGCAGACCATGAGCATTTTAAGGGAAGCATGGCTCCAAAGAGGTCAAAAAAGTAATTGGGAGGTAATACAATTGCGTGAGATTATATTAAAGCCTACAGTTATTCATTTTATTACATTTTGCTGTAAGCTACTGAACCGATGATCTATCTAGGTTGAAGTTTATTTGGTTAAGTTTAGAAATACACAGAAAATGAACAATTCAGTGCTATCTTTGGCTTTCTTACCTAGGGCAGAGTTCAAGATATTCTAGGCTAGATTTCAAAGCTATTGAGCCTGCAGGAAGCAGTAGGTACTGAAATGCCCTGAAAACCCAAGGCAGGGTTACTCCAGTGGTAAACACTAACTTAAACATAGATTTTTCCTACATACGTCCCCTAAAAGGATTGTTGTGTTTTTACAAAAGCAGCCGCTCTCTCAGGGAAGTGCTACGGTGTTCCCCTGCAAAGCTCAAGCCTAAAACATGCCCACACTACGCTTGGCTAAGGAGTGCATTAAATCCTGTAGAGGAGCTCAGCAAAAATCATCAGACATCCCAAATATAGATTTCTGATGCTTCAAATCTACAAGTTCCAGCCTAAACAGCTTGACTACTTAATGACTAGCAAACATGGCCCATCTCTCCCTGCAGCAAGGGGAAGAGGAAAGGGGTGGGAAGAGTCAAGCTTAACTGAATTAACTAGAACAAGTTATAAGGAGTTGTATTTAATGTTTGGTGGTGTTGGCGCTTGGCCACAGCAAATATTCAATTAATTTTTAGAAGCCACAGCAAGATGCAAAATTTGACTCCATTTTCACTGATCTGTCTAGAAGAGCAACTTCAGATTAACCCAAACTTCTGTTTTCAAACAGGTGTCCACCAGGTATTCATTTACAGTTGCACATCAAAACCATTTGCACCTCCCGGATTCATATGTTCAGAAGGAAAAGTCAGACTGAATGTGAGTTGTTTCAACTGACTATGCCTTTGAGCACCGCATTCGCTACAGGTTCTTTGCAGCTAATTCAGTTGCTTGACTTTACGAATTTTACCTGGTTATGGGTTGAACTTCAAAGCAAAAAAGGAGCTAGCAATAACTGACTTCCCCATGGGCTAAACACCCAGCTATTTCTTCTTGTGACAGGATGTCCACCTTGGCAAATCTCTGCTGACATCATGAGAAAGGGCATCAGCTAGCCGCTGCCTAGACCAGGTCATGGTCTACCATGGTATGTGCCTTCAGCCCAGCACCCAGGAGTGCAGAGCCACAAGCTATCCTGCCTGCACCAGCTTGGCAGAATGTACTGGGACAAAATTTCTCCTCTCATTTGTCCAAATGTCATTTCCTCCCATCCAGAAGCCACTGGAAGACAGTTCACACCAGGATTAGACCATCCTTACTCTGTTCTGCAACACCACACTTCCCATCTCACACCGAGTACCAAGCGAAGGTAGCACAGAACAAGTGCTGGTTTCCCAGCATCTCAACAGCCTGTTCTGCTTTCACAGCAAGGGGATGCTAACTGCTCTGCAAATAACCACTGCTTGGTGCAATCAACACATCTGTACACTTACTTTCACTGACACGGTCAAAAGTTACTCTCCAGCTGAGGCAGTAAACACTCCTGCATGCTTGCAGTGGTTCCCTAATTTGTTGTGCTGCTTCTATACGAGAGCATTACTACTTTCTATGGCAAAGCCCTAACAAAATCCACTGCTGGTAAAAGTCTAGTAAAATCACCTGGCATAGATTTACTATAGTGATACTTTGCTTTTTAGTGCAGTTCTTTCCCCAGATAAATTTGCAAGAAAGTGCTATTCCCTTTCCATTTCCAGCCATCTGGATTGTAGCTGCGCTCATGCATCTAGTCACCCCAAAAAGATTTGGCTCCAAGAAGGGTCAGTTCTCTGAAATCCTAAACAAGCCCATCTGGTTAGATCGACAAACTTTCTAGAAGCCCTAACGAGCACAAACACACAGGTGCTGATGGGAAGCATCTCACAGCCAATCCATTGACCACTGAACTTAATGGGGCACAGACAAACTGTCAGGAGATGTTCAGCCACCTATGTGGCCAAAGAACCAGCCACATGCCAGTATCATACTGGGCTCTGCTGTATTCTGTCTACCATTGGCATTACATGGATTTATCCAGAAAAATGCTTGCTTCAGGTGATGCCATTGCAAGGAAAGAAACTGGTGGACAAGATCAGCTAAGACAGGGATTAAAGAGCAAAAGTTTTTCCATGATCATGTTTTGTCTCCTCAGCCAGAACATAAAGCTAAATCTTATTTCCAAGGAGGCCTCCATTTTATTCCCCTCAACCTTCACAATCCCTCTTGTCCTCCAAAATCCACATACACGCCATTAGGCAATAAGCTCAAGGATATCAAACAGCAGGCAATTAATGTTAACAACTGACTCAGCCTTCCTTTTCTTTCAGCAGTAGTTTGTGGTCTTCTTGAGCGGACTTTAGAAGAGAAATAGATTACATACCAACTAGAAAAAAAAAAAAAAAAACAAACCTAACAAACCACCCCTAAAAGGGAAAAACAGAGTTAGAAGTGACTGCAGAACCTGTATTCAATGCTTTGCCATTCACAGACACTTTCGCTCACTGCCAGCAAAAAGTAGAATGTCAGTAGTTATTTGCCAACTTTTATATGTATGTCTCCTGGTTACTCTTGACTACATACATTTTTCTTATAAGTCATTATGTTGCACGCCAGGACTTTGGCATTGAGCTGTGGTTCAGTATTCCAGACCTCAAGAACCATGTTCAAGTTCAAGTAACTTTTACAAGGCAGCGCAAGATTATTTTCTTTTTTAAGGGTACCATCTAGAGTTTGGAAGTGGTTATGCTGTCCATCAGTCATCAAGAAGGTAGTCTAAAATCGTTACTAAAAAGTGGAAAGTAGCTACTGGAAGTTACTTGCCAGGATCAGACCCAGCAGCTCCTCTGTGATCACCATTCTAACAAGGCGGGGATAACCCTGACATATTTAGCTGTTTAGGGTATAAACCGTGTAAAGGAATTTAACCAGAAGTATGTATTCAACGAGGGGTATAACACACAACTTCTCTCAGTATATTGTAATTGGTTTTGTTAACCAAGTTAAAAGAAGAGCAGCAACTCGGGGGTGTTTCAAAAAAGAGTCTGAAAATAGTCTGAAAAATTAAAAATCACTACTTACTATACAGGTTTTTCTTCTAACATGATGGACTAGATGCAAAAGTAATGTTTTTACCAAAATCAGTGGAAAACGCTGCAGGAGTTTCACGAAGGCGTTATGCATTTTAAGAAAAATATTTTGTCACATTTTCCGATCATCCTATTGCTTTTATTCAGAGAGAGACAATTATTAGCAAGTATCCTCTTCATCTGAAGAAGATACATTTCCACCCCCAAAGGCTTTGCCTGGAACACAAGCGATCAGTAATTGCCGCAGCTCCAAATGAAGGGAATAAAGATGAAGAAGTTATTGCCTTTAGCTGGCATAGATGCAATATTGTTTAGGGAATAGAGGCTAAAGAACACGCTCAGCGAATTCGCAGGCATGCGTAATCCACATACACACAAAAGTAAACCAAGCATCTCTAATGTCCTCTCTCATCACTCAAGAGGGAGATGTGAAAACTTTGCTCACGATATTTGCCACAACAGCAAGAGCGTTCACCTTCTGCTCCTGAAGGGTGGTGATTTACAAGCCCGGAGTGACGGTCTCGTTACCGCACACGGAGACAGGCTCGGTGTTTAGACTTGTGCCAGGCTGAGCTCCAGCACCCCAAGAGGGCTCTCAGTTCCCTGCACAATGGGAGGTCAAAAACCAAACCAAACCGAGGCTGCTCCTGGCAAGATACCACTGAACTGCACAGGGGAAATAGGTTTAAAAACAAAAAATAATCATGAGGGTGAGTGGTGTTTTCGAACCAGCATTTAAAATATGTTGTTCTTTGAACTTGGAAGTCAACCTGAAACAAAAGTACATGCTGAGCAACACTTTGCAAACAGCCCCAGGCTTCGTAAGTTACCCAAACCCTGTCACCAGGGCCATCAAAATTAAAGTTCTGGGAATAAGAGCAAGGCGAGAGCTGTGCAGCGCAAGCCCCACTCCACTTGTCTGATGGTTTAAAGACAACAAGAAGCAAACATAAGCAAGTCTCCTGAACCCTAAATATTGTGCACAAAAGCGCACTGCTAGCAAAACGTTTATGCTTGTGTTTCAGGGAGGCAAGTGCTGTAAACGCACAACCATTGAAAAATAACAGCATGTCTCTGGGAAGCGCTATTGCCGAGGTAAAACCTTTTCTCTGAGATCAGTCCTTGATTCTCCTTCCACCCCCCCCAACAGAGAAGTCAGCCAACTGTTTGGTGTGAAAACAAATTCTCCCAGTGTGGCCACAAGCTGAGCTAACACAAGAAACATTTCCTCTTGCCCAACTTCTGCAGATGATGGGACTTGGTCCCAGGGCATTGTATTTAGTTTCAGTCTAGGGCTGCAGATCAGCCCGAGGCTGGGAATCCCACCCGCGCCCTGGTATGAAGGAAACGGTGTTGAAAGGAAAGCATTTTTAAGGACTAAACATTTAGCTGTTTAGGGTATAAACCGCGTAAAGGAATTTAACCAGAAGTATGTATTCAACGAGGGGTATAACACACAACTTCTCTCAGTATATTGTAATTGGTTTTGTTAACCAAGTTAGAAGAAGAGGAGCATCTTGGGGGTGTTTCAAAAAGAGGCAGCCCATACTTTAACAGAGCAATTCAGATGCAATGAAGTGTATATGCACTTATTTACCTTTGTCTTGGTACATAACTCAAATCCATCCAGGCAGCTATCCTTCTGGGTAGCAGTTCGGCTCTGGGACAACACCGTTGCAGGCACACACACGCAAATTCATGCTGAATTTACAAAACAGTCACCAGATCTTGACCAGATATGAGCCATATTCACAGAGGTCTGGTTTAATGCTATTGCTTCAAAACCAAAGAGAGGACCCCATTCTTCAGTGCTCAGATAAGGTCACTCACGTGGAACACGTGGTACCTCCATGGCCTTGCTAGGCAGAGACACATTCATCCTTAGGGCCATCCAGCCATGGACAGCCAAATACTCTCACTCACAGTATGAACACTCACACAAAGTCAGAGCAGCACACAGTATTTTTGCACATGCTCCAATTACTGGCGAAAAAAAAAATAGAATAGAAATATATAGAAATATAATAGAAATGCAATAAAGCCACCCCACAACACCCAACTCTCCTTTACACAGTCTTTTCACTTCGAGAAACAAAACACACAATGAGTTTGAAGATTTACATCAACCTTGCAAGGCTTTCTGGGGACTTCAAAGCACCACGGCTATAACACAAAAAGCACCCTGATGATGTAAACCCAAAACATGGAGAATATTAGGTGCCTAATGGGATACTCAAGAACATCTGACTGTGCTATGCCTACAACTGCAGTCACTACCATAACTGCAGTTCGGTACAGACATACTCTAATACAAAATTCAGCTGAGTAACACGATTTCAGCATTTAGTCTTTGCTGAGCTCTGACCTAAATTCTGCTGGTTCCCAGGCAGGCAGCTTACACTTCAAGTGCAGCCATAGCGTACTTCAAATACAGCAGCTGTTACAGTCTAAGAATAACATAGATGGGTCTCAACTTCCAATTTCTATGGAGCTTTGAAGTCCAGCTTTGAGATACAACTGGGAAAAGAATTGGTTCTGAGAAGGAGGATTATTTCTAAGGATGAAACGTTTAGCTTCTAAGAGCATAAAATGTACATTAATCTAGCCAGCTCTATGTGCTAAACTAGGAGAACAACATCAACATTAGGAAGCAACATAGGTACCTATCTGTATTGTAAAGCATTAAAGCATCCATGAGGAACATACACGGAGGAGGTCTACATTCAAACCTTTCTGAGAATCAGGCACCAAACTGCATAGTCCTTCCCATGTGCTAATTGAGCTAAGCAAGCAGAAAAAATAATTAAGGGCTGGAGGAAAAATAATGGAACTTGTACTTTCATTAAATCTAACCACTTCTTTTTTTTCCATCCCTTCAAATAGCCAAGATTTCTGCTCCCAGTATCCTGGGACATGCAATGGGAGAAATGGGGCAAATCATTTCACATCTGTAAAATTATGCCACTGTACCCAGCGCCCACATACAGAGACTCACTGGACCAAATTAAGGGGTCCTGTTAGTGCTGAGATTTGCAGGCAAAAGTCTTCATCACTCATTCTCCTGGCACCAGCCAGGAGCCGAGAGTTTTCAGCAGTTTATTATTCCTGTTCCCCGGCACACAGTGTTTCACTGATGTATTTAAACAACCTCCAGTTCAAAAAGAAAAAAAAAAAAGCAGACACATGCTTATCACTGCCGGGGTGTGATGTCAAACTAACACCAGCCAGCTCTGGGGGAAGGTCCAAGCCTGCAAAAGCCATGGGGAAGGAGGGAGGGAACTGTGCAACCAGTCCAGCACAGGCAACACAACTCCCAGGAGAGGTGGGAGCCAAAACAGAGCTTGCTAAAGGCGTTTTTTAGCAGCCAGCTCTGCTAAACCAAACTAAATTGCCTCCAGCACAGCTTTGTCAGCTGTCCCTTTCCATGTTGGCTCTGCACAAAGTTTGAATGCCTGAAGTATTTTCTAGCTACTCAAGGCATTGAGATGGGATGGGAGCTAGACATCCAGGTGCCTTCAAGAAGCCTTAGCAAGTGACTTCAGGCTGAGGATTGCTGATATTTCTTTTCTTTTAGTTTTGCATTTCCTTGCTCAGCTTCAAAGTTGTTTAGTTGCACATTATTTTTACCCTTTTCCTCTTCACTGAAACTTTTACTCCCCGCTCCTATCCGTCTCCATGAAGGCCGATCAGTTTTCCACTTACCTTTGAGCTCCAGATGACTTGCCTTGTAGTCACACCAGTCCGCCCGAATCAAGGGAGCAGTATCCATGAAAAGATGGCACCTAGTTCTCTCCACCCATCCTTTCCTACACAGCCCTCCTACAACCTACAGCATTTTACTACTGGTTTAAGGAGCGTCAACTCTCTCAACATTTGTATTTATCAACACAGTCCTCAAGGACAAGGGTCTTCCCAGACAATTACCATTTACACTCACAACACTAACTCAGACCAAGCTGACCCAACAACCCCTTACAGACTTTGTACCGTTAAGCCCTCTGCTCCCAGCTGCACAGGGCTCTCCCAGCCTTTCTATAGGCTTTCTGCTAATAGACTCTGCTAATTCATATCAGCTGTAGCTTGGAACCAGCTTTCTCCCAGCTGATGCTGTTTCAAGTCATCTCATCCTGAGATAACAGAGCTTAGTAGATGCCATTAGTTTTTCTGATGAATGTGTTTCTTCTTCTGAGAAAAAACACATGGTGGCATCCTTCTTAGGGCTCTTCCCTGGTTTGCTAGGGAAAAAAAAAAATAGTAGTACAGGATTTTTGGTCTGAAACTATTAAAGGAACCAAAGCAAGAACCAATTCCTGCCCTAGGGCTACATGATGTTCCTCCTTACACTCCTGTGCAAGGAACTACTGTTTCTCCTTACAAAGAACAGAGAGGAAAGACCTTAAAGTCTCTCATCTTCCCAAAAGAAAGGGGTTGACTTCTTAAAAAAATACTCAAAGTTGAGGACATAACAAAATCCATCCCAAATGAGGAAAATAGGTAAATCTACACCAAAGGAGGTATTCATTCTCACTGATGTCAACAGGATCAAAGTGTACAAGTTTCTCTGAAGTAGACTAACAGGCCGACTGAGTCCAGAAACACAAACCCTCGCATACCTGGTGGTAGAGTTTGGATCTGTGTAAAGCAACATGTACTGTTACTGCCCTGATTCAACCAGGCTGTTGTCCAGCTGCTAATGCACTGCTCTAATCAAGTGAAGAGGGGTTTTGAAATTCACTTGGATAAAAATTGGGCTGGAGCTGAAGGACATCGTCAGAAGTGTTGCTTAGCAAGGATCTGGATGACTGAGATTTAATAATGGATGATTAGAAAAGCATCGCTGCACTTCAACAGTTTGAATAGTGACACTACAGTCCCAGGAGGAGTAATTCAAGTTTGTGTGAACCAGTACCAAAGGAAAACCATTTTCATGAGTTAAGGATCGACCAGTCACCATTCATGTACAGGATTAAGCTTTACATTTGCCATGGTGGACAATGAATGATAAAACAACTGGTCTGTGCTAGGATCACTGCACTGAGAAGTTAATTTTCACCTCTATTTTTAAAATTATTGTGTTTATCCAAGGTCACTCATGGGAAAAATGAATGGTTAGTCAAACACATATTACTTAGTTGCAAAAATAATAGGAAACTTTTTGAAAGGAGAGAAACCAAATTGACTTGAATTTATTTGACTTGAGCTTTCTCCTCACATGGGAAAACAAATGAATATTTACCTACTGTAAAGTCAAGTGTCTAGCCACCAAAATAACGTCATCAAAAAGTCATCAGGAGAAAAGGTCTTATTATTTGGATAGATTTTTTTCCTTCTGTGGTTCGTTCTTCTTGAAGTCTAAATAAACACTTGGGCTGCAGCCACATTTTGTCTATTGGAAGTTTGGGGAGGTTGTGAGCCCCAGTGTTTAAAGTGCAAAAGTTTTCCTCCTGGTGAGCAGCAAGAGCAGGGCTCCAGAGAATCGATGGCGAGGCTTCGCAGCCCAAAACAATCACCTATTCAGACTGATTGAGATGAGACACTGTGGGAAGATATTTCCAATCCTCCCCGGCTGCAGCCAGAGGAAAACAAGCAGTCTTAAGTACACTACCAGAAGGAGCAGAGATGTCCAACCTTAAGTGATACACACCATAAAACACGGGATAACAGTGTCCAAGGTAACACCACCTGAAGTCCTAGAGCTGAGACATCTCAAGCTCTTCATTGGAAATCAATTCACCACCAGTATAATGTGTTTGCCTACACATGCTTTAGGAGGACACATTATTCTATAAAGACTCCATCTGGGAGGGGTTGAGCACTCTCCCTATCTTTACGTTGCAGTGGCAATTAGAGGCACTCCACACTTCAGAAAGATTGTCCTGTGGTGCTTCTAGCCCTCCTAGGAAGCAAGTGCACACCCAGCTTCATAGGTGCAGTGACCACCAACAAGGAGGAGCAGGAGAGCCAGGGAGGGCTGCAGGGCTGGGACTTCCCCAGCCCAACCGGGCTACAGCTCCACCAAGATGCCCAAGACAACACTCCTTGGGAGATGCCACTGGCAAGCCCCAGCTGCAGCAAACCAGCAACAGCTGCCAATTTTTCTTCTGATTCAGGACTGACCCAGGTGACACCACTCATGCCAGCCTAAACCTTGCTGCGTACCCACTTAGTTTTCAGGTGAGCCAGAGTTTGGGAGCTAGGAGCTGTTGTGGATTTTCTTGTAAGACAACACTTGGGTATTGCAGGACAAATGGCAATTGTCTTATTGAATCTTCTTCTTAATTAGCAAATTTCAATAAGATTTTTCCCTCCCAGTGTCAGCTAGATATAAATGTTGTGAAACAAACCCTTCCAGACATCAAAGCAAGAAAGCGATTGTTTCTCAGTTCCAGGCTGAGCCTGAAACTGGATCCAGACCAGTACTTGGAGACATGCTTCTTCATTTTTAAGAGCCGTTGCCCAATGTGATTTCCCAAGGCCCCGAGCCTCGGTCCATATGAGCTTCATCTCCCACATTCCTCCCGGTGGCCAGTCCATTGTTTGTGAGCGTCCTCAGTAAAGCTGTTGTAAATAATTTACACAACCCTCAGCCAACCGAGGCAGAGACGGTACCACCACGGCCACGTGAACATCTCGAGCTATAGCCGGTTACTCTGCACGTGATGCGAAATGAAAAATAAAGCCCTGAGCATTCCAGTCATACCAAGTGCGCTCCCGACAGCGCTTTTAAACAAATCTCCACTGTTCGAGGGACAGAGCAGAACTGGAGTCTGTCTGCTTCGATTTAAATCTGTCCCTGAATGATGTCCATGAGTTAACAGGGAGAATTACAAGGGAAGGAACAAATAAACATTAGGAAAAGAAAAAGAAAACCAGACTTTTTTAAACACTCAGATGCCTGGATAGTTCCCAGGCTAAGCATCCATGTGTTAAAGAAAAAAAAAGAATCTTCTCAACAGCATACGAGTGTTAGCAGCTCTGAGGCTGCGTAACCTATCCGTGAATCGGGTATAGATTTACCGGGGGGGGAGGGAGCAGAGAAGGGTAATCCCTGCCTTGTTCCCATGAGCTGTGCCTTGCAGGGCACATGGTCTCAGGCTACAGCGCTGTCTGTGGGCACACAACCCGCTCCACATGGGCTGGTGTACAGGTTGTCCTCTGCAGGGAAGAGGGAAGCCATCCAGGAAAGCTCTTTTCTCTGTCAATACGGGCAATACACTTGGTGGTGTGGTCAAGCACAAAGAGCTTTAGCCACTATACATGAAGGAGAGGTCTGGCCGCTACTGGTTTTTAGGACCATCTTTGCCTTTGCTTTCTACTGCATCAAGGGAAAGACCTATTAAACTCTTGTTTTGGATGTGCCTCAGCCAAAGCCTTTCTGGTTTTAGGGCAATGGCCCCATGATTCTCCATTTGTGCCCACACTTAACACTACTGCAGGACAGGCAGAAAGGCTGCGTAGTCCCCTCACTCCGCTACGTGAGACATTAGGAGCCCAAGTTTGGAAACGCAGGCAAGGAGCCACTGATCACAGCCTGGTGTTAACGTACAGCGCTGAAACGCAGCGAGTCCCCTGCGAGTGACAGTAGGTGGCTTAAATGGTATCTAACTCGTCCCGCAAAAAGCCATCTAGGTTCCCATTTGGCCCACATCTCGTATTTATGTGGTTCAAATTTATGCCCACGTTTAATGTAGGAATGTTAGAGCTTGAGTGTAATTTGTGTTTGTACTTCTAATAGCTATCTAGAAAATATTAGACAAAGCCAATAAAAGGAAAAGCTTTCCCCTGTCTTTCTCCTGAAACTCCTCTTCAGCTTAACCCAATTTTCCAAGTCACTTAGAGGCCTTTAAATAAAATGAAATCCTAACGATGTCGCTGCCATGAATAATTAATTGTACCAGTACAATCTCTCAAACAAAATCCATTCTCATTAGATTAGAGGTTTTCTCAAGACACACGAGTTCATTATGGCATTTTTACATCCTTCTTGTCTCTTACGTTTCTTTGTCTTTCCTTATCTATGTCTTTCCTTATTTGTGTCTGAGACCCAGGGCTCCATCACCTCCGTAGCCTCCAAAATGACATGTCAATGCCTGGGGAAGAGAGCTCCTGTACAACCAGGCACACAGTGGCAGGAGTGTGAGAGCCCTGTCTGTAGCTTATGGGCAGCCCAGTAGGGTGGGCAGTTCACTGGACACTCCTGTTTCCAGAGTCCAAGAACTCGCTTTGAAAGGTTTACCCTCTGCTAAAAGCTCTAACCTTGAACGGTTTAGGGAGCCTGGTTCAAGTTTTGTGTGCAATCTTTGCTAAAGTAATTTTCAGTGTTTGAAGTTACAGGGGGTTAAAGAGTATTACCATATTGATATTAATAACCAGGCATCAGTTTGACAGGCTGAGAGAGTTGGGGCTGTTCAGCCTGGAGAAGAGAAGACTCTGGGGAGACCTTACTGCGACCTGCCAGGAGATAAACGGGGCCTACAGGAGAGCTGGGGAAGGACTTTTTACAAGGGCATGTAGTGATAGGATGAGGGGGAATGGCTTTAAACTGGAAGAGGGTAGATTTAGATTAGATATTAGGAAGAAATGTTTCACTTTGAGGGTTGTAAGGCACTGGAAGAGGTTTCCCAGAGAAGTTGTGGATGCCCCATCCCTGGAGGTGTTTAAGGCCAGGCTGGATGGGGCTTTGAGCAACCTGGTCTAGTGGGAGGTGTCCCTGCCCACGGCAGGGGGGTTGGAACTAGATGATCTTCAAGGTCCTTTCCAACCTAAACCATTCTATGAATTTTTTTTTTTTTTAATCCAGCTTTGTATTCAGATTAATAAGGATAACAGGTGAGTTAAGGATAGAGGGTCAAATCCCTTTCACATAGGAATTGATTTGACTGCCACCATTTTGGTGGGCAAAACTTCCAAGACACTCAGAGCTGCATTTATCCACAGACCAAAGAAACTATTTTAAAGTGTAATAGGAGTCATTCACAGTATCCTTAATAACAGACTTTGCCACAAGAAATAAAACTTCTGTCCAGACACGACCCAATTTAAACTGCTGGCATCTAATACATTTTTTTTCTTAAGCCTCTGACAGTCCAGGCCCATCCAGTGGATTTTCTTCTTTTGACAGTGACAATAGCATAAGGAATGAGAGCTCCCTGAAGTCCCCAAAGCAACTATTATTAGTCTTTCGGAAGATGCATACAAATAAAATCCAGATCACCGAGTGTCTTCAGGAATCTAATCTGATTTTTCACAGAGGCAAGCACTACTTTCGGTGCTGAGGACAGAATCTACGTCTGAGAACTACACTTCACCTCTTACATGTGCTCTGTGACTTCAGTGGATAATGGTGTTGCTGTGCCACTCTGGATGCTTCCTCACAAACTGCAAACCCTGCAAGCACATGCTGGTAACAGGGCACTGGAACAGAGAAGTGAAAGGAACCTCTGCCCTGTCATGGGATTCCTCCAGCACCATCTTACACCTACCTGTGGTCTTCATCCCTACGACTCTTCTTGGGAAGATACCATTTCCATGGTTAGGAATCATCTTCTGGCCCAAATTTTTTTCTCAGAGCTTACAGCCATTCCTCTTTAGGACAGTTTTGTCCTTTACACTAAATAGCTATTCTTCCTGCCAGAGTTTATCCCCTTGATGTATTCACAGGCAATGTTTGTCCTTTCTCAGCTTTCATCTTCTCAGATTATTTAAATTCTCCTGATGATCCAAGTGCCCGTTCCCTCCATGCCACTCCACTTTGGAGATTATCTATCTGTGGTGAAAACGGGAGACCGGAACTGTACGCAGCACAGCACATTAACACCTTGAACAGTGCAGTTAATAACTCCTTCCCTTCTACCAAGACCTCATTTGAGGTACCTTAAGACATCAGGATCGTAGACACTTTTTTCTTAGTTACTTTGCACCTATGACTCCTTGTGAACCTCTGATCATCCAACGCACTCCCTTTGCTGTTTCCAAGTGCTATGCTCTTGGTTTGTAAGAGTAATTCTTGTTATTAGTCACTAATTTCCTCACCTAGCTCTTTGCATTGCTGCGCTTCATCCCATTTTCATTAGCCCAGTCCTCAATGGAGCACATCACCCTCCTCTTCGTGTTGCTGATGCCTCTTAACTTCATGTCAGTATCAAATGTCATTGGCGCTCCAGAGCCCGGCCACAGACGTGCCCTGGCTAGGAGGACTGTAACCACAACATATAACCTAGCCCCGCAGGAGCCCAAGGGAAAGGGATGTTACCCTATTATCGTCTGACTGCCCATGTTAATCCATCCTTAAAAACACTGCTAGTTTTTATGCAAGATCATGAATTGAACTATTCAATATGAATCTTTCCCCTCAAGGCTATGTTTAAAAACATGTCTCCAGCCCTGTAATCCCGCTGTCAGCAAAGCTTCCTGGTATCTCTTCTTTATCTAGCTTTTGTATTCATCCCTATCTTACCCATCTAAGCTAATAAATTCTCTCAAAGGACCATAAAGTCTTCTCTGCCAGACATGACGTTTCATGTTCCAGTTGTCCCTGCAGCACTTCCCTATAAACCTTTTGTCTTCGTTCAAAGTCGAGAGGGGTTCTGCACTTCTGATGTCAGCAGCTCCAAAACTCCTCTAAAGCCGAGTCCTTGAGCTCATTAGTCCCCCTTGCTCCGCTCGTTACTACTCTCCAAGTTGGCTTTCCTGAAATAAAGCATCTTAGTTTTCTTTAACTGCCTTTTGATTTAAAGGAACTCTACTGGCATTCGGTCAAGCCAACCAGTTTGGTTTGGTTCTGATAATCAATTCTTTGGTGACATCCTTGCTGCTGATCATGCATCAGTCTGCAGTACTGATGACTCCTATTAGATCAAGGACCGGTGAAGAAATGTGCCGGCTACTGAACACAAGACTACCTGCATCCAACTAATCCTAGCTACCATTTTCCCTACCTAGATTTTCCAGATCAAATTTTAATTATAGAAACCCACCCATTTCTAAATCTAAGCCTGGGTATCTACAAACAAGACTCCCAACACCGGACCAGTAGATCTTTTAAATTATTTTTTTATGATCTTTCCCACAAATATTTAATCTAAAGTGGGTCTATTTGACCAGTGTTATCCCTTTTTGCTTCTTTGTCATCTGTCGTACCGTGAACACAGAATTATCAATACCTTTAGCTTTATTAATCTTTCCTGACCCGTGCTTCTCTTTGAACACCTGATTTTCTTTTAGGATCTCTGTTCCCAAATCGTATTTGCAGTCCCACTGAGATCCTTCGCCAGTAATTCATTTGACTCTATTGCAACGTTAATTACATGTTTGCGTTAATACCCTGCTGGCCTTGACACTACAATTGCATTTTTAAAAAACCGAAATGTTTGTATAATTATACATTACTCTGCATATACATATGCCCTGCTCCGTAACTGAGATGATAGCCTTTTTTTAATAATCTGGGTCACTTCCCTGACTCTGCTCTCACCAAAATTAACACTTAGAGACTTACATCTGTCAGCCCCAGTATTCCTTTATCTACTACTGTACCCCCCATATCTCATTTATACTCCTTGCGCAGACACCACCAGGCCTCTCAGGTCCTGCGCTCACTGGTCCAGTTCTGTTGCTCACTGGTAACTCTTCCAACCCGTACACACACCCCCTCAGGCCACCAGCAAGCTAATACCAGCTTGCTTTGCTTATCCACCTCCGCAGTCACACGGAATCCTCCCGCAGGTTTGGCATCTAGCCACCTTCCTTCTTCAGACCACCTCCACCATCTTTGGTTCTGTTGCTTTGCTTTATAAAAAAAAAATAAAAATAGAAGGGTGGCATCCTCACACCAACTTCTCGGCTCTGGCTGCTGGGCTCCCCGGCTCTCCACTGGTGTAGAAAACCCATCAGCTGACAGTTGATTTACCACAATTAAAGGTAGAAAATCTCTCTCACGGTCTAGGACCCCCAAATCCTCTTCTACACACAAAAAAAAACCCCAAACACCCAACACTTTGAAGCAGATTCTGAGTGGGCTATACTGGACTTAACAGCAGCTCCTCAGATACACATGTAATTGAATGTGAGTGACTGCACGCGTGTCTATGTGACTATACAGAGCGAGTCAGTCTGTTATCCCTACAAGGAAGGTCACTACAGCTATTAAATTACAATGGGCAAAAACATTAGTGTAGCCATTAAAATCAAAACCAAATTGATTTTCGAGATGATCGCTACCCGTGTTTGCAATTACAATTTTTCCTCTTAAAAATGGAAAATTGTGCACAGACAGAAGGGCAGCGCAATAAACTCCAGAGTTTTCTGTTAAACTTGGAAAATCAAGATAATTCACCCTTAATGTTTCTTGACCTAATTTCTTTGTCTTTTAGCATCACGAGGGCCAGAGAATATTAAGTGGTATCACCTGCGATGTGGGTACCAAGGCAACAGGCTCTCAGCTTAAGGACAAAGTAAAATCTCATGGTACTTCTATGGAGACAACAAAGCCCTCTGAAACCTGTTTCAATGACCCTATTTGTGCTTTCAAATATCTGATTTAAAAACATATTTGTAGTTGTGATCTTGTTATTCTTTGCACTTCTGGGACACTGCAGATCCCCAGTGATGGGCAATTGTACTGCGTGAAGTGAAAGACCCTCCCCAAGAAATGGAGTTTAACCTGATATCTTATGGGAAGTGCTTTCACAACCTCCATCTCAATTAGTGGCATTTCACGTTGCCAAATTCTTCACAATAGCCCTGATACAATTTAAAAATCATTGGCAAGCCCCATTTTTGAGCTGACATGGAACTGCCAGGAGAGGATAGAAGGTCAGAGGGAGAAGCAAAGATTTTTTCCGAGCAATCATTCGGTGCTTTCATACATCACAAAAGCCAACTCCCAAACAGAGCTTTTCAGCAGCCGCTCTGAATGTACAAAAGAGGCCAGGAGCTTTGTCCACATTAACACAGAGTGGCTCCAAAAGCACTATGAAGCACTCCACTAGCCAAAGAGAAATCAGTCT
This sequence comes from Anarhynchus alexandrinus, assembly GCA_008711295.1. Taxonomy (NCBI): domain Eukaryota; kingdom Metazoa; phylum Chordata; class Aves; order Charadriiformes; family Charadriidae; genus Anarhynchus; species Anarhynchus alexandrinus. The sequence goes on along the minus strand of VUYV01000915.1, from coordinate 50,971 downwards.
GGGTGTGTGCAATGGAATGGAAATGGAAAGATACCTATTGATTATTTCTTATTTGCCAAAAAAAACCAACCCTATTGTATAATAACCTACAATTTCTTGTAAGTTCTTCAACTTGGTCGACAAAAAAATCTGACGTTGTTTCCCTTCAATAAATAACGAAGTTCTACCTGCTTCTTTAACAGACATCAGACATCTGAAAATGCTTGCAAACGCACAGCAAAGAGGAAGACACCTTCCCAACAAACAGTTCCTCCTCACGACATATCCCGTGAGCTTCACCATCTGGTTTTCACCACTGCCCAGCTTCGTGCTACACCAGTCTCACAGAAACAAAGCAACGCCAGAACAAGACAAACGAACTTTAACTGTACAGTTATCACTGTAATCTATGGCCTCACATTTTACACATGGAAGGTTCTTAAATTGCAGCCACAAAAAGGGAGATGAAGCTGCTGCTGAGAAGAACGGAAGGAAACCGGGATCTCTTTCCCAACAGAAGTCTCTCTGGTGCTTACAGTCACCTGTAAAAGGACAGAAAAAAGACCTACTCTAGACACACAAACAGTCCGAGGTAGATAGAAACTGAAGGATATACAATATATATTTCACATACATGTAAAATTATGTCTGTCTGTAATAGCTCTGATTGATAGCCTTGGGGCTAGATCTTTGTAGAGTGCAAGCAGGCCCAAATCCACCAGCTTATTAACCCGCTTCACACAATGCATGTGCATCAGATGAAGAAGAGGGTCAACAGTTCTAATGTTCTGCCTTGTGTTTCATTTACACGCATTCCCCTTGAAATTCAAAACCAAGATGCTGTCCAGACCAGTTTAGTGCCTTAAAAATGTGCATTCCTAGTTCCTGAACTGGACTTTGGAACAATAGCTATGGTCTCATGTGGTGGCGTCTTTGACAACAACATCCTCTTAAGACATTGCCGCTGCTGGGTGGTGCTCCCATGCCACGCCATGCTGCCCCCCTCCATTGCACCAGGTCATCTGCTCATGTGCCCATGCTGGGAATCAGACCAGAGAACTGATTCAGCCTTTGCAAACCCCATAAAAATGACAACCTCCACATGATTCAGCCCCTGCCTGGTGCCACGCTGTAACGCTGGACAATGTCACCAGTACTACATATCACGGTACCGGATCTCTGCAGATACTGTTACCTCACTTTGCAAAGGACCTCAAAAGCCCTCCTCCATCAGAGGCCATAGGAATTCCAGCCCTCACCAAAGAAATGTGATTGGCAAAACAGCATTAAGAAGGTATCGGTTGTCCTCCACCAGCAGCAGCTGGGAAAACTTATTCGGATGACTTAAGACAAATGTTTGCTTCAGCAATGAAGAAAAAAATAGTTGCTCTGAAGAATCATACATCATAGCTATTTGCTAGGAAGACCCATGCTGCTTTTTGCATCAAAATTAAAAGGTAGGAAGATTAATTTAAGACATATCAAGACCAAGGCAGGCATAATCATCTTAATTAATGATGTTCGTGCTGTAACTTACATGTTACACCCTATCTTTGTGGCCACAGGGGGAAACATTTTTTAAAAATCAACAGTGGTGGAAAACTAGCATACAACTCAATAAACTGATGATTCCACATTTCCCAGAGCCAGCTCTGTGTCACATAAGCCGGAGGCTGGTTTTTTTCAGCTCGATGAAGACAGCAGGGTGCCTAACTTGTTACAACAGTGCTTCACCAAGCAGCAGCGTTACCACATGCATCTGAATGTGAGAATCGAACTGCTCGGGAACAGGCAAGCTACAGACAGGACTGTTTGGGGACAGCCTTGAATACGAAGCCCTCGAGCCAGGAAAGAGATACAACAATGGGAGCAATTTCACAGCTCCCTCGCAATACTTCATCCACATATCTTAAGCAGGACTCGCATCTTTTATCGGCGGCGGAGTGGTCAGCCTTCACGCCGATTGTAATAACTCACTTCTGCTGAGGATTACTGCAGAAGGGTTTGGGTTAGTGTCCTGGTTTGAGGTAAAACAGGACCAATTTTGTTCAGTAACTTTACTTTTTAGCTAGGCTTCTTCTAGCTGCTGAAATTAACAGCATATTGTGCAACATTCACTCTCTCAGAGCGATAAGACCAATGTTTCTAGCTGATGCCAAGGAATGGTGTGCAGAGAGGCTCTTGCTTATACGTATTGCTGTAACACCCAAAGGCAGCTAACTTGGTTATTTGCCCTGTTGGAGGGTCAGAAGCGGAAAAGCGTAAAGGGGTCGCACCTGAAGGGAGGAGTGGACAGGAGAGGTGACCCCAAACTGACCAACGGGGTATTCCATCTCATCTGCCTCATGCTCAGTATAAAAGCTAAGGGATCCAAGGGCCAGCTCTCATTCTTCAACGGCCCGCATCCAAGAAGGATTCTTGTCTGTTTGTGTGCCTTTGATGCCGATCTGTGCATTCCTGAATCCAGATCCAGAATCCAGTTCCCATCCGTAATGGAGTCCAGTCTGGGACTTCCCCAGTGCCAGCCGGTGACGCGATTGTCATCCTAGGAGCTTGATACTGGTTTGTATATATGTCATTATTTTCTTTTTATTTGATTATTAATATTTCATTACAGTAGTTTAGTTCCTTCTAAACTCACAAGTCAGTCTCTCCTGCCTCACTCTTTGGAGAGAGGTGGGGAGGGGGAGCACCTGTCGTTCGCCCAGCGGTCGGTTCGGCCCAAACCACGACAGTTAGCGATGCTTTTTGTAAGGACGAGCCGCCCGGCCTTCCCTGAAAGCATCGCCGACCGTCTTTTGGAACCCATCCCATCCCCTCGGTTACGTTTACTCCCTCCAGCGGCGCGCCGCCGCCGCCGGGGGGACCGGCACACGCCAGCCTCTCCCGACGCCAGAAGCGTTACGAACCGGCGCTACCCGTACCCTTCCCCGCAGAACCCCCGTGGAACCCGCCCGACGGTGCCGCCGCCGCCCCCCCCCTCCCCGCCCAACTCCCCGGTGCCGCCGGCAGCCCGGGCACGGCGGCGGCGGGGATGGGCGACGGCGCCATCTAGCGGTGGCGGTGGAGCAGCGCCGCCGCCCGCTCCCCCTCGACGGGACGGGGGGCAGCCGGTTGCTCCCGAATGACCCCGTCGCACACGACGGGTTTTTCCTCATTTCGCCTATTACGCACTTCCGTAGGGCTTTCTCTGGTTAAAGAGCGGCTCACCGGCTGGGCAACACCGCTCGTTTATCGTCGCAGCGGCGTTGTTTTCCCGTTGCGGCAGTTATCGCGTTACACGCAGCGGGTTACCAACCAAATCGCTTCAAGAGAGCCAACCCAAACGTGCCAACTTCAGCACAAACACCGGCTCTCCTTTCCAACCAGCTGTTAAGGGCAGCACAGTCTTTCTGAATGCAAAAAGAAAACATCTGGACACACGCACAAAAAAAAAAACCAAAAAAAAACCAACCACACAACAAATTCTTAAAAATTAACCTACCCACAACTCCATTTACTTCCTACCCATAAATTCTTCCCATCTACATTCCCCCTCCCTGGATCTCTGCAAAGCTAGGAAAAAACATTAAAAAGTCTTTCTGTAAGTTTTGTGCTACTTAAACACACACAACCCCCACCACCACTGCCACTGTGAGATTTAAACGACAAACGCAGCTTCCCTGGTATAAGCTCCTTGCTCCAAAAATGACCAGTAATTTTGCAGTTTATTCCTAGGACAGCCAAAACTATGTGAGGATGCGGAAAACCAGTTAAGATCGCCTGGTGTTTCGCGAGAAGTCTGAATTAAATTCTGGGATTATAATCCTTCTTTCCCTTCCACAGCCTTGAAAAAGTTTAGGACCGGCTTTATTAGAGAAGCGGCACACAACTATGCTGTCATAAAGGCCCACAGAGCAAAACATTAAATGAAAGCTAAAATGAAGAGACCGACATAATGACTGCAGGTCTTCAGCTCACCACCCCAGGCCCTGACAACGATTCAAGCAGTGAAATCACATCAGTATCACAGATACACATTAAAGGGGAAGGGAAAAAAAAAAAAAAGGATGTGTATTATCGTATAGAGCAACATATCCTCATGTTGTTTAAACAAAGTGTAAAGCTCCAAAACAACCACAAATTAACGCATTACTAAAGAAGGGGAGATAGTGATTATGTAGCTTGGGTGTTTTCTCACTAGACGCTGCGTTTGCCTCTGTAAATTCCAAGAGAAAAAAAGTAAGTGAGCCGGCCCTAACCTTTTTCTGGAGAGCTCTTTCAGGTCCAGTACGTGCTTCCCTCCTCTCCAACCAGTGCTCCAGGGTCGATCGTCTTGCGAATAAGTCTAAGCAGCAAAGCTTTCACAGTAGCCACCTCGACTTCTTGCAAAAGCAAGACGTTGCATAGACAGCTGCAAATGAGTATGTCTGTCCTGGTTTGAGGTAAAACAGAACCGATTTTGTTCAGTAACTTCGCTTCTTAGCTGGGCCTCTTCTAACTACTGAAATTAACAGCATATTGTGCAGACAATGTTCACTTTCTCAGAGTGATAAGACCAATGTTTATAGTTGATGCCCAGGCATGGTATGCAGAGAGGCTCTTGCTTATACTTATTGCCATAACCCCCAAGGCCAACCAACTTTGTTGTTTGCCCCGTTGGAAGGTCAGAAGCGAAAAAGCATAGTGGGGTCCCACCTGCAGGGAGGAGTGGACAGGAGAGGTGACCCAAAACTGACCAACAGGGTATTCCATCCCATCTGCCTCATGGTCAGTATAAAAGCTGAGGGATCAAAGGGTCAGCTCGCTCTCTTCCTTCAATGGTCGACGTCTGAGGAGGACTCTATTCGTCTGCTTGTGATCCTGATCCTGAATCCAGATCCGGAATCCAGTTCCCGTCCGTCACTGAGTCCAGCCTGGGACTGGCCCAGTGCCACCTGGTGTTGTGACTGTCATCTCGGGAGCTTGATACGGTTTTGTATATATTTTTCATTATTTCTTTTTTTAAGATTTTATTATTAATATTTCATTAAAGGAGTTTAGTTCCTTCTAAACTCATAAGTCTCTTTTTCCTCCTCTGCCTCTCTCTTTGAAGAGAGGTAGAGGGGAGCATCTGTCGGTCCCATCTGGGGGCCCCCAGGTCCCCAGGAGCCAATTTGGTCTAAACCACGACAAAGTCCAACTGAGAGCAAGAAGCTGCCTCCCACAAGGCGGTAGCTGAACACTCTAGACCTATGGAGAACCACTGCCATGCAGAATGGCTGAATCCCCTTTTTTTGGGGGGTGGAAACTGTGATGAGACCTATTTATTGTCTTGTGTTATCTTGTTACTCAAACGAGCAGCAGTTTTGAAGCAAACAAGGGCTGCGAGTGGTCAAGTAACTCATTCCCAGTTTGCATCATCCCGCCTATTCCAACACTGTAATCTGGAAGAAGAGCACATCACCCACACGTGAAACCACACTGGCATTAATGTAGTTAACCCGAACGCCTGTAGCATCAAAACTTCCCCAGGACAAGTAACACAGTATTACCCTAGATACTTTGGCCCTAGAGTAAAGGCAGGTCTGCAACCTAATTAACGAGGGTGCATCCAGCTGGGCTGCCGTTCTATCTCTGATGGCCCACCAGAAAAAACAGGTCAGAGTTCACAATCACTATGCTGGGGTAAATTCCAAACTGCTTCCTTGCAATAGCAAAGGCTGCTAAAAAAAAGGCTTATGCTAGAAAACATTTAGGTCATACAAGGAACAAGCAGCAGAAACATGATTAGTCACACCATATGATGGAACAAAGTGATTTTGCAGCACCTGTTACCATTACAAACCTCACACGCAATGGTATTTTTTCCTTCTGCCACAGCAGTAGTAAAAAGGCAGCAGAATACATCTGAGACAGAAGCAGCCTTTTCCTGAAGTACCACATCATAATTTCTCTCTGAGTTACCTCAATTTAAGGGCAACTGGAAAGCCAATGCTGCCGGTCAAGGTGTCCAAACCAAACAGCAACATGGAAAAAGCTTGCAAGCTCACATGCTAACAGGAGAAAAAGGATCCCTTCGACCACTGGTTTGCATCGAAGAATTCTCCAGTTTGAGTTTATGCTATACCCGTTTCTTAAAGCAACAGTCCCATTGTAATTTGTTGTCAAGAGGTCAGTGCAGATGTATGCAGGGACATAAACCAGTTCCAAGCTATTTTTTAGAGTAAGCACAATACTAAGAAATCATGCAAAAGAGCGGCTATAGGTTACTCTCTTCATGCACCTCCATCAGCACTGCTGATCTCATCTGTAATAGGGTTGTGTTTTCTTCGCAGCAAGTAGTGTTAGAGATGGAAAACGCTTCGACCTTGTGTCTGTTTCTGGTGTGACTGTCTCTGCCTTAACACACTGTGAAGCTGTTGCACGTGCTGGCAGAGGCTTGCTATTAGATACACAGACTTCCTCTAAATGTGGGGTATCTGTCACTTCATGTCTTTCTGTAAGGTAAAGGAAAGAATGAATTTCAATCATATTTTTTCTTAACTCAAAGTTGTGGAAGTGGGTGATGCACAGGTACGTTGCAGAACCACTAATACTGGGGGGCACACACTACACTGCATTAATGCTCATACCTGTCCTTACAACTCATGTTACAGATTTGCTACAATTTAGTACCTTAGCTTTGCCTAAAGCCGTGTACAACACAATTGCGTGGTTTTATGCTATAGAATGGTTTCTACAACACGGATACACTGAGAAAAAGCAACTATTTTCCTAGGGTTTTCATTTCTATTCCATCATTGCCTGCTACGTATTTCATGCTGTTCAATTCTATACCAGAATTGCTCAGAAACACATAAAACAAAGACCTGATCTGACTCATTTTCATCGAGCTCTTTCCTTTTCTGAAAAGAAAAAAAGAAAGCACCTCTCTTACCTCAATCTGCCCATCCATGCTTGCTTCATATTTATTCAAGATCACACATTCTCTTATCTCTGCTCCTCCCACTGGCTTTTCTCTGCCTCCAACTCTTCTACTACTTCGTATCTCATTCTTATTTCTCACTCATTTTCTTCAGTAACCATGTTTTTGCTTTTCTTTTCTGGGATCTCGGTAAGGTTCTGGACACTGGGAAGTTCAATGACCTTAAAATGTTCTCGTGGAAGTCTGGCTTCTTCAACTCATTGCTCCAGCTCTACAATCTGATTAAAACTCTCAGAACATCTCCGTCAATATCTAATATCTAAATAACTGCCAGGATCTCCCATTTCACTCTCTCAACCTTGTGTAACCTATAAACACATTTCTCCTTGTCTGAATACAAACAAGCAGTGACAATTCTATGCTTTTTAACCAAATTCGGAGCTAATAGCATAACAGCAACTTTCTTAATCTGTTCTGCTAATAGGAGAGCGCTACCACCAATTGCTTCCTATAGCACGGAAAACAAAAGAAACCTAAATAATGACAATGAGCGCAAGAAGTAACTAACAGCAGTTAGTAGCTGGACACCAGTAGGTCCTAACTGCACAGGTTACAGATACCCTAACTCCAGGACAAGAAGAAAAATGAACTTTTGGGAAAAGTAAGAGGGAGAGAATACACAGGTCAAATAGACAAAACCTCTTCAGTGCATTCCAGAAATAAGTCTTACCACATTCAAGACTGCCACTCTGTGCCACTCCTTTAAAAATGTAAGGTTTTGTAATAGTTCTTAAATGTTAGTCAAATTAGATCCATCCACCAAATTCAAAGTGTAAAATTTCTTGGACAAGGTCTACACATTTTATGTTTACGTAGTAAAGAGCCTAAATTGAGAGCAGCTCTCCACAGTAACGCAGGAGACCTTATCGCTCTCTACAACTACCTGAGAGGAGGTTGTAGTGAGGTGGGTGTCAGTCTCTTCTCCCAAGTGACAGGACAAGAGGAAATGGCCTCAAGTTGTACCAGGGGACGTTTAGATTGGATATTGGGAAAAATCTCTTCACTGAAAGGGTTATTAAACATTGGACCAGGCTTCCCAGGGAAGCGGTTGAGTCACCATCCCTGGAGGGATTTCAAAGAGAGGTAGATGTGGTGCTAAGGGACATGGTTTAGTGGTAACAAAGCAGTGCCAGGTTAACGGTTGGACTTGATGATCTTAAAGGTCTCCTCCAACCAAAACGATTCTATCATTCTATGGGAATAAAGCATCATAATTAAACATGATTTATTCATCATTGCTGCCTATACAGCAAATAAAATAACTGATGCTTGTAAGACTTACATTTCTATTTCTCCTTTTGACAGATTTGTAAATAAGAATCCTTTTGTAAGTCAAAACATTCAATTTAAGCTGTTTAAATTAAAATCATTACTCAAATTTATTTTTTCCAATTGAGAGTCAACTCTCCATAAGGCCCAGAAATCCTGACAAATGTTTCAAAAGAAATTTTTTTAAACTTTAAAACTTCACTACATAGCTTCAGCAGTTTTACATGAGCAAGCAAAACATAAACCCTTATTTCTCACTTGTTCAGACCCATTTAAGAGCTTTGCCCTGTACTTAGAAATTAGAAAACAGGATAAGCTTACTTTTGGTTGTAGTATGAAAGAATGTTTGTACCCATTTTTATATTAGATAACACATGATAACTTCAGAATTAGGAACAAAAATAAATTGATCTTCTTATTAGAATCTAAAGAAAGCAACAAAAACCAAACTGACAATAGCACTGTACTATTATCTCATGTATAATTTTCCTTTTCTCAGTTTTAATTAGGTTAACTTTAAGAATACAGATATCCTGCTGTTGAGATCATACCCGTAATTGTGTATGCGCTGCTACAAACATACCACTTTAGTCAATACCAGTAATGCCACCATGATAATTTTATTCCACTCTCAAATCAATCATATCCTCATCTTTAATGATGCACTATTTAGTTGTTTGCATTCAAATATGCATAAACATCCAAAATAGTTACCATAACAGTTTTTATTAAAAAAAAAACCTAGTGTACATGTTTTTCCCCCAGTACAGTTATAGTTTTCTTAAAAAGTACTGTATGTATCAAACAAGGTTTATCCCATCACTGTCAATTGTCTTTGAAGAGCTGTCAAACATCTCCAACTTTAATGAACTTCAGTATAGCCTCAAGAAAAAGCTTTTAGCTTTTTAGGTGTACGAGAAGAGGCTTAGTATTTCGTGGCATGAAGACAACATGCCATTAACAAGTAATCCTTGCGTTTACAGCATTCTTTCAGGAATGATACAAACTCCAAATCCCAAGTGATAATTCATACCCTGCATAAAACTAACAGAAGATACATTAGTGATTCAGATGAATAGATAGCCTTTGGAAAGGTTTGTCAACATTCGTATTTTTAACAGCTCTTTAAAGAGGTAATGGTGCAGATTAAGTACAAGCTTTTTGCCTCAGTATAATACACATCTGAAATGAAAATAAAACATGGAAGACCAATATCTTTACGTTTTATTCTTCAGAAAAAGAAGAATCTTAAAGAAAGCATTTAGTAGTCCACTTGTGCTTAAAATATTCAATGCATGAGAAAGCCAAAAGAAAAAAATACACATTTTTGTACACCATGATCAAAAAGATAACATTATAAATTTTCAGAAATTGCACTGTATTTAAAACACTCTCTAGAATCCGCTCCACTTCTACGTATGGCTACTGAGGCTGCCTGACACAGTTCCTTTTCCACTTTAATTGCCAACCTGTGGAGGCCCTTCAGGGATGAGAGATGTGAAGAAGGTTGTGATAAAGGACCAAGCAGAAGCCATGAATCCAGGCTGCTGCTCTGTACTGGCATCTTCACCTGCATCTTCTCCGCTGTCTTCATCAATCCCATCATCCATAAGTCGTTCCTTTAAAAACAGAAATTGAAGCAATTCAACTGCTTCTTTCCAGAGCTCTGACATAAGGTAACCAGCAGTACCTTCCTATGTTAAGTAACTTTCCTAAGAACAACCTCCTGAAGAATAAGTAGCATGAAGAAAGTCTGTGACTGAAGTAGAGACGATCAAGTAATTGTCAGACTGGAAAAATACAGAATTTAAGCAGCAGGCACAACACTGAGGACAATGCTGAAAGCTTTCTGGTTAAACCGACTACATTTCATGAAAGTTGACTTTCTGTTCAAGCATTACAGCATACTTGACAATATAATACATAGGAGTCTCAAAAGACATGTCTGTTCTTACCATCTCTTCAAGATCAGGATTATTTGCATGTTGCCCATCACGGTTCACTTCCACATTATTGGCTGCCTGTTGTTGGCCTCCCTCTTGCCTAAAGGGGAACCATCCTGCTTGGTGCCTGCGTTAGAAAAGGGAACAGTTGAAAACCTCTCTTTTGAAAGGAATAAAAAGTCTTTTCTGATACAGCTAACGACTGCAGTAGATTCTTCAAGTACTCTCAAATGAACAAAGCTGCATGTATTTTCTGCAAGTCTTACTTCTAGATCAGATGGCTATTCTTTGACATCTGGGTTAAGAATGGCCTTGCTAAGAGCTGTTCTTTAAGTTTCAGAAGTGCTGTTCACAGCCCTCTGCTCGAGAGGATGAATAATTTACCATGATTAGGTGATTAAATCCATAGAATACTTTTTTTGGGTCTCCTCCACATATTTATAAGTTATATTAATTTTCAAATGCAGCCTTAATTTTCATAGTTTAAAGTTGATTTTTTGTGAAAAAAAAAAAAAGAATTTAAAGTTCAGCTGAGGCTTAAACCACATTACCATTGTAAATTAAATAAACCTCTCCTACATTTTCAAGTGTGTATATTCTGATTTCAACTCTCACATCTGCATGAGAAACAGAGCAGCATCCTTGTGAGGATGAATTACATCAGTCCAAAATATCAAAGATTATTGCTGTTTTCCACTTCTATTGACAACACTAAGGTATTTTCATACATAAAGGGAAGTAATGACAACAGCACTGATATTTCTTCATAAAACAGAGACAGCACTTAGGCCTTTAGGATGCCTTGTAAAAAAATTTTTAGGTCCCTGCAATTATACCAGATCTAGTGCCCACCGTTACAGTAGCACTACCCTAACTCTGCCTAATACAATTTACTGTACAAATCTCATGTTATTTTTTAAATATAAATGAGCTTAGCTCTGCAATTTTACGTCCGTGAACTTCTTTCCCCTTACCTCCACTTTCTAAATTTCCATCCCAAAACTCTACGTTTCTACAATACCGATCCGTTAACTTACTGTATGTATGTTGGGAGAATTTTTTCCTTTTTTCATATCAGCTTCTCGGCTTGTTTGAAATTCAATTTTTTTAAAATTTTTTTAAACATATTATACTGTAAAGGAGCAGTGCCTAAACTTTTGCATTTGGATAATTTTTCACAATTTAAGTGGATTCTACACTAGCAGCATACTCCACATATCAGATCCGCAGCTGTACTCAACTGTTGTACTCACAAATAAACCAGCAGCATGGCTCCCATTACCATGACAAATCGACTGAAGGAAGAATAGAAGTATACAATGCTCAGAAGAATCGCTGCTCTAGAGAATGTGTACATCCAGTCCAGCCAGTCCCGGTTGAAGTCCTCTTCATTCACTACCGGGCCACCCTGTGCATTCATCTGAACATTCGGGTTTACGGGCCTGTTCTCCTGGACGGCTACATTTGGCGCTGCTGCGGGCTCATTTGCAGGAACATGTTCTGAATTTACAGCCTGGGCAACTGCAGATCTCGCTGGCTCAGTGCTGGAAGTCACTTGGGCTGAAACAGCAGCTTGGCTAAAAATTTAAACATAAAAATAGTTTGTCAAAAAACATGCATGAAAATTTCTAAGCCTATTCTTGTCTTCTTTCCTACACTAATAAAAACAAAGTTTCAGAATGTAATACATGTCAAAACAAACTGCATTTTCCCTTAAATCTTTACTTATTAATGCATTAATTTAATTCCAATACAAAACTAGATTTTATAACTTGTTGGACAAAACTTACTGCAGAACATCACTGCCAGACAAAACAAACACATACATTTTGATCCTGCAAACAACATTAAAGTTTTTAATACCTTCCTTTCAGTAGCATAACTTAGTACTAATAATGCAGACTTACTATTGCATGTAGTACTGACGTGCATACATTTGTTGCCACCAGATCATCTGTAAGGGACTGAATGCAGGATACATAGAAAATCCAGCAGGAACACCTTGGCCTGGAAATTGGTTGCCTATATTGCTATAACGGGGATTTAAAGAAAAATAGTCAGTTCTAAATCGCCACTTTTATAAAATGCACCAATATTAAAAAACAATTAAAGTAGCATTCTTCCTCTCACTCGTCCCCCTACAATAATGCACTGAAATAACACTGAAACGACATGTAGTGAGATCGTCCCACCCATTCCAAAAAAGCACTATATTTTCATACAAGAAATTGATCAGGAAAGTTATTTCTATAGAAAGAGGATTTGTGTCTTGTACTTAGATGTCTGTCGCTAGCCGCATCTCTCAGAAAAAAACATATTGAAAATTTTTCAAAATTGTGTATATAACTGCAGAAATTCTTCCACAGAATTCCTTTTAAGTTCAAAGGTCACCCTTAAAGCCACTGCAGGAGCTGTAAAGAAAAAGCTTACTAGCTTCTATAACTTTCTTTTAGAAGCAATACCTGAAATACTACTGTGATAAAAGACATGAAGAAATGAACATGCGCAAAGACAACAAACTAATCTTTCAGATACAGCTTCTGAAGAATGCAACTAAGAACACTGTAAATTATTTACTTTCCCCCCCTCAGTATTTTGAACATAAGCGATTCTCGTCCCTATGGTTTTTTAACTCTGTTTCACATGCAAGAGATATAAAGCTCCTATACATAAGTGTTAGGTTTGGTTTTGTCTGCTTTTAAACTTCTTAGCCTCTCTTACCTCCTAGAGCATATAGCATGTTTTGGCAAGATTTCCAACTCTTTCCCCAAAGATTTTGATGTAGTGAACTGTAGTAAACCAGGACATCTTTCAGGACAGCATGAGAGTATAAAGCATGAAGAAAAGTTTATTCAGACTGCAGGTAGCAAAAGCTGAGACTGCTGTAATTGTACTGCAGACTACACCTGTCCCCTAAGTAAGGCACTCCCTGCAAAGATATCACCAAGAGATTTCATTAGTCTACCAGGCATCCAGATATACAAGACATGCCCAGAAAGAAAGATGGGAGGAAGACATTAAAATCTTTTTTCCATCTTACACATGAATAAGTATTTCACTGTAATTTTGGAAAAGAACCTGCCATGCAACTCCATGGCCTCTGCTAAAACTGTTACGTTTGTATTTAGTCACAACCTGTTTTGACGATATTTTGTGGGGGGAGGGGGGAGAGGGGAAAGAAAGCAAAAGCTATTTTCCTGGTACCGCATACAAACTGAGATAATCATAGGCAATACGCTAGGTTTCTTTCAAAAATTGCAAGGGTGAACTCACAGCCCTGCTGATGCTACTTATTTATGCATAATTAACATGCTGGAACCACAAAGCTGTCAAGCTGCTACTGAAAAACATCAGTCATGCTTTTATCTTTATGGCTGCAAGCTTTAAGAATGTCTTTATCTATCCCCTGAACTGGCAAACACTTTAAGAAATAAGACTCCTCCAAAATTCATAAAACATTGACCCTCATAAAACATTTGACCCTCAAAACGTACAGATGATTCAAATATTCCACATGGGTGTCATTATGTACTATGTTGTGACAATCACTAAGCAATGTCTCAATTTCAAGCAGGTAGAATCACACAGGGATGCGAACAGGCAGGACCACTCAACTGTTCAACCACACCTATTTCTCCAACTCAGTCACCAATAGGCAGTGCCACCCAACCGGCCTGAGTGAGTTCTGCAGGAATTCACTAATTCATTTTCTCATCAGTTACAGATTTTAGGGTGGTTCTTTACAACTGCTAAGTTGAGGTCAACAAAAGTTAAGAGGCCTTAACAGCTCCCCCTCACAAATAAGTCTTGTAGAAGTATTACAGGATTTGAGCCTCTACCTTCTTCCAAACTTTTGAAAAAGTTGCTTTCTTGATGTCTTAAAGCTTAATAGCAGATTAGAAACCAGTCAACCAAGAAAAACCACAGAAGTTTTCAGCTACGTCATGTTCTTTGCTTTCCCATTCAAATATTTTGATAGGGTTGGGTTTTTTTCTTTTTTCCAATAGCTTTTCTAGGAGATGGGACTTTCTGAGAAGCAGGACTTAACTTTTGAAGATCTGACTCCGTTAATGAGAAAAAGTAGACATCAATATTCAAGAACTGGCTTCTGCCTTAGAATGCCAACCATCTCAGCCATATTTTATTTGCTCATCAAAAATCAGAATGAGGCAGATGTTGTCAATTACACAGTTATTACAGTTGACAGGCTATTAAGTTAGCTTTTGAAATTCAGGAACAACTCTAAACACAGCATAAGGTATTTCAGCGAGAAGAACCTCTCCAGAGGAAGAGGTTCTTGTCAGCAAAGCAAGCCAGCTTGCTGTTAGAAAAAGAAAAATAGCATGTGCTTTCTCCTCATATTTTTCGAAAAGGAGGAAAGAGAGGCAGGAAGTACTTCAAAAAGAACGGCAGCAACAGCACAAGAGCAGAGAAGCACACTGGATAGGCACAGGCACTCCAAGATTGAAGAACAAAGCAGAGCAGACAGTAGAACAGTCAGATAAGTCAGAAAACAGTTTTTGAGGTTCAAATGGTAGAAGCAGATTCAGAATATTCTGAAAAGAAAGATGCATGCTACTCCTTAAATGGCTAGAAAGCTCAGAATTACTTCTTTTGATCTATGGAAGACACCTAAAATGAGCTAACTGGGATTCAATTTGAGAGGAAGGTCAGACTAGCTAGCTAGTGTCATCATGAAGATACTGCTCACTACTAACAGAAAAATAAGACTTTTTAGTCAGTCTTAAAAGCTCAATCTGTCATCTGCATGACTGACAATAACTGCATTTGTTTAATGACCTTGACCCACAAAGACATCTCAATTACTTAGTCTTATATGAGCCTTGGATATCAACTTGAAGTGATATTTCAATATCCTCTGCTATCTTATTTGCTACTTAAAAAAAAACTACAGCAAGCAAAGGCTACTGATGAAGCAAAGTATTTATGTGCTAGAACATACTGAACACTGTCAGTATGTCATTTTGTTGTTTGCTTTCAAACATTACTATGTACACAATACGAAAACATTTCATTAGATGGGCTGCCCACACTTGACAAATAATCTCACTGCCTTGACATTTCTTGTCTGTTTACTGCTTCCAAGTACTCTCCAATCTGAAATGCAAGCCATTTCAGGACACAAGCCCATCTGTTCTGTTTATACCTGCTCAGCACAGTAGGGCCCTGATCCATGACCAAGTCCACAGGAGCAGACAATGCTGCACTTGCTTTCCACAGCAAATGACTAACTTGGTAGATATATAAACTATTTGCCCAGTCCTACCTCAAGTCTAGATTTTTAGGAAACAGCATTTACAAAAGTTCAAAAGCAACAGAAAGTGTTAAAAACATTACAGAGAAAGCAATTTAAAAATCTCAGTTAGCTGATGTTCCCAACAGGTATTCAAGTCGCGCATTGAAGCTTTGTGCCAGGAACTGAAAACCAATCAAAACCATCATTTAACCATCTAACATTCATGTTACTTATTTGTACAAATTACTTAACTAATGAAAGTGTTGCAAAATGCTCAAGAAATGCCCCTCATACATTTTCAAACATCTGGAGACCCTTTCCCATGTGTAGAGCCTACAGACCATCATGCAGCTAGATTAAAAGTGTTTGGTCATGAAAGAGTAAGAAAAATCCACAAGGCAACACAAATTTCAGATACAGATCTTGATTATGCCTAACAAGTCTCAGTCTGTGCATAAATTACATTAAAGCTAGATTTCATTGCCCCAAACCATGTTTAAGAGAGCAGCTAAAAAACAGAAGGCATTTCTTATTGCTGAAATACAAGTAGCAGTGCCCTGAAGCAAAACCAGATGCATCTGAGAAGATTACTGAAAGCGTTAAAAAGGGTTTTTCAAGACAACAGCAAACTACAGCAGGCACTGGGACAGGCTATTTGGAGTGGAGCACAGCCAGCGCCCAGCAGACTGCAGCAAAGATCTACCTTAAGTTCTGACAGCCTTCCATTAAATTACTTTTACAAAAAAGGCCTAAGATTATTTAGGGTTCATTTATTTTTGGCATTTCTTTTCAGGTCAGGCCTGCACTTCTGAAGCAAATCTCCAGTTACTTCGTCTTACTACAGTTTTGTTTGTACCACAGAATGCTCTTGAATCACCATCTGGATTCCTTCTGGATTACATGAAATGAAAGATGTGATTTAGGTGCACTGCTAATGCTCCTTAGCCACAAATAGGCACCTATTCCAGGTGACAAGACTAGAGATAGTCCAAATAAGACAGAAAACCCCGAAATACGTGCAGTGTTAATGTCAGGTTCCCAGCACCTCTGTAAGTCTACAGATTCACTCCTCTCAATGTACTTGCCAATACAGACATAGACTTAGTATTTTTATTTAAGTTACTCTTTTTCCAAACACAGTAACATCTTCCAAACTGACGCTTCTTACTGTATTTTAATTGAATTATTTCAGCTAAAAGACTGAACAATGATTCTGTTGCCTTTTTGAAGTCCATAGGCTATTCAGTTCACCATGCTTACTGACGAAAAACTCATTCTCAGGGTATGCTTACGTGAAAAGCTAATTAAGAAAACATTAAAACTTCTTACAGGTTCATAATTTACACAACATACAATAAATTGCTTCCGGAATTAATTTACATTACATCAAACAGCAGTCTTGACAGTCACCCTAGCGTCACCTAGCTTTGTCATAAAGGGAAGTAAAACCACTTCTGTGGAGATGCATGTGGTCAGAATAACGTAAGTGCTCCACCCATTGCAAAGGCAATTTCTTGCCAGTAGGCAGTACATTTCAGATAAATAATAAAAAGGACTTGAAGGAATTCAGGATGAAAACTAGCAAGACTAATAAAGTCTAGGTTAACTGTAACAAGAGAGCAAGTAAATTGAACTGAAACTAAAGAAATTTTCAACAGTTCTTGATATCTGTTTTCTTCCCAGTGACAGAAACAATTGTTACTATTAGCAGGTTCATTTTTTTTTTGTTTCAACATTCTTAAAGAAAATCTCTAGAATCTATACAGTACTGGGAGAATGCCTTGTCAGAAAGAAATCTTTAGAGCATTCCCTGAGGAAATGACAGCTATCATTTCAGAATGCACTACCCTCCTCCTCCCATTTTCTCCTTTGAAAAATATTTTAAAAAGAAATTTTAAAGAAGCTGCAAAGGTCACGTGGGTTAAAAATTCCTAAAGCTGCTTTATAAGGGGAAAAAAAAAATTATTATGGAATTTTTGAAAGTTACATAATAACAGATCTGATACAGAAATGTACACTGGTTACATTTCATTGGTATGCATGAATATACTTGAAAATTCTGTTGTAGATACACAAACACTTACATGTACTCAAAACACCTGCATATTATTTCTACAGTTGAATCCAATATGGAGAAGTGAAGAGTCACATCTCCTATGTGTCAAAAACCAAGAACCGTCATATTCTGATAAGGATTTAGTATTGACAATTACAATAAAGGACTAGAAAAAGCAACCAGAAATAATAATTTTATCAGTTACATCACTAACTACATCCACTAGACAAATATTACAGCTGCAATTATCAACAGAAACTTGAGGGCAGAAAGCATGAACTAAAAATGAAAACCAGCCTGAAGGGAAGGCACCAAGAATACTCTTTGACTCCTGGCTAAAAACTTTAGTGTTCATACTAAAAATGTTTCTAAATGTGACTTATGTTTCAAGATGACTAGCCAAATCATTTTGCAGACTGTGAAAGAAACATAATTGTAACTGAACATTTAAAGTACTTTAAAGAGTATCAAAGAGCTGAGGACTGCTTCAATCTCACTTACCCTTGCATTAAATAAGGGAACTGGTGGCTTGGTATGGGATTGCTTTGTGCTTGTGGAAGATTGCGATGCCTCACTCCATCTGCACTAGTGTTCAACGATGTAGATGAAGGTTCTTGGTTTGTGGATGAGGCAGCAGTTGATCCAGAACGGTCCAAATTCTTAAAAATAAATAAAACTGAGGTTGGGGATTTTTTTGCCAGTTACAAGGTTTACTACTGTTTCTTAAAAAACTATTTGCGTTAATGTTTTGTCACAAGTTTTATTGAGAACATAAGCACGAGGTCAAGTCTTTTGGGGTTTTATTGGTTCTGGCAAGCATTTAGTAAAAACAGGAATTCAAAACTGCAATCAGGTGCACACATAAAAAGTGAAGTTTTCAGACAGGCTCAATGCCTCATAGATCCCAGTGAAAAATCACAAGTCACTGGGAATGAAAGTTTCAAAAAGCTGAACCAAAATAAAGCTTAATCCACAGAATATTTAGCAGCAATAAAAATTCTAGCAGCTACCGTTAAGAAAAGTAACCACAACCTCAAGATACAACTTTCTATTCAGAGAAAAGAGTGTCTGCAGTGGCTTAAAATACCATTCCTCTATTCTTGTCTTCAGTTTCCCCTTCTACTCAGCACTGTCTTCACTGTGTCATCTGCCCAACCCAAAGTGCTGTGTTCCCTGCTGGGAGAGGACAGCGGGTGGGAATAGTGAAGCAGCTAGGAATTACTTACGCTCCTAGAAACACGCCTAAAACTAGCGTGTCAGACCCCCGATGATTTCCAAGATCAACACTTAACCCTGGAAGTAGGACAACAGCTGGTTCTCCTAGATTATTTGTCACCATAACAGGACTGCAATTTGGCCATTGAGATGCATTATTTTAGTTTTAATAAATCCCCAAATCCTGTTGCTAGGCTTAACTGTAATGTTTACTCAGTAGAAAATCTTTGTCAACTTGACAACTCAGGAAGCGAGGAGCTGCAATTACTTAAGACATCCATATCACATTTGCCCTACAAAGGAAAACAAGAAAAATTTACCACTAGAGAGTGTGTAGGGGGCTAAAAATAAAAAACAAATAGAAGAACAAAAGCCATTCAAGCTTTGGGTTTAGGTTGTTTCCTTCAAAGTATTATGACCTTAATGCTGTGCATACTGACTGCTTTAAGCAGTCATTAATACAATCATTTAAATACAACATTTAGAACTGATCTATGTAGCAATAGAACAATCACAAAAAAGGCCATCTGTTGTCCTGTCTGCAAACAGAGATAGAAACACAGCCTTTGAAGAGATGATAGATCCACTGTACATTCTCTACTGTTGCTTAAACTGCTCACGTTTGACTGCCACACAGCAGTCAGAAACAGTACCCTACCAACAAAGGAATGACAACAGACAGCTTATTACTGGGAGGGTATTCCCCATACACTGATAATCAACGCACCACAGATGAGAAATACCTACAATGGTACTGTATACATTCTCTTCTGACTAACCTTCAAAGGTCGCTTAGTGATACTGCCTGCTCTGGAAAAAGCCAACAGAATTACAGTGACGATGATCAAGTCATGAACAGAAACATTAATTGCCCTTCTGTTAAAACAGAGTACAACCAAGGAACATCATTTTTGGAGGCTGCGATGAGGGGAAGACTACAAACACACAAAACAAAAGCGTTCTGTGAGCAGCTTAAGTAATAAAATGTGAAGAACACTGTCTACTTCTCACGGTCTTACAGACAGTAAGACTACCTTGAAGCTACTACATAAGTACTGGCCAATTTCTGTCAAGCAGAAGGAACACTGGCCAAGCTCCACCTGTCTATCTCACCACAAGGGTACTAATTTGACTGGTCTCTCTTCAGCAGTACAAATTTTCAGAAAATAAATCACAACTTTTTTTCTTTTGTAAATCTGAACACACTGCTCAATTTCCCCAAAGATACAGGGACATGGAGACAAAGGAAAATGTATTTTTTGATAAAGAAAAGTGTTAAAAATAAAGAATAGCTTAGAAAAAGTAGTGTTCTATCATCTAATAAACATAACTGTGTTACAATTTGAAAAGATTATCTTTGTTTAAATGAAGTGACACCCTTAAATAATCCAGTCTAATTGTACAAATTCATATGGCATGCTCTGCTTTGACTACACTATTTTACAGTCAAATTTTAAAAATTTAAAGAGAAATTCCTGGAAAGCTTCCTCAGCGTAGAAGAAAGTCATGTTCTGTGTACGGAAAAAAAAACAACTCACTGAGCTACTGCTGGAGGTTGAAGCTCCGTGACCTTCTCTACTGGTGCTGGGTTTTGGAGAACTTGGGGGTGTCCGGGAGGTACATACCAGATGAACCATATGATATTCATCTTGCTAAAAATTAAAGAAATTGAAGAGCTAAAGCAACAATATTTGAGAAATTTACAAGCAAAAAATGTCTTTAAGAATCCACTTTCAAAGTTGCATTTGCAATCAGTAAAGAAACACTATGCAAAATGGAGAGACCATAAAGCAAAACTTAAGCCTAGCACAAGAGAAGTCTACTGTTTCATACTAATGTTTTCTTAGCAGCTGTCCACAATAACATATTGAACATTCACTTACCCCCAGTTTTCCCTAGAACTGCAGTATAGCAGAACCAATGGAAGACCACACAGAGAAACATGAGAAAGTGTATCATAAGCTTTGACTTTCATTTTGCCAAAAATCTCAAACCCTTTACAGGGCATTGAGATCTAATGAAGAGTGTTAATCAATAAAGACATTGAGGTAAATGAAAAATGTAGGACCTCGAATTCCACAAGCAGACCAAGATAAGAAAAATGTAATTGCCTCCACCTTACTCCAGTCTAAGTTTGGCTCAAGCATAACCTGCAGACACCCAACTGAAGAGCCCCTGCAGATATGCCACAGTCAGGGAATGATATTCAGAAGCGGTAGCTGGGACCTGAGTATTCCTAAATATTCAAAAGTGAGGAAGCACCACTTGAAGCCACGTGAGCATGCAAGTAATCAGCCCACGCCTATTCTTCATGAATATGCTCCCCCTGAAATATGGATTTGATAACACCTTCAATCTGAAGCTATTTCACTCTACCAAATGAAAACACCCCATTACACCAGCATGCCTGAAGCTTATATGGCCATAGCAACAAGAACAGCTCTGACTATTTAAATTGCACACTACAGCTTCTTCAGTAACCAAATTTTAAACAAGAAAAGCAAAAAAAAAAATTTTGTCCTCTTTTGAAATCAGTGTGGTGCAGTCAAACTGCAGTTTTTAATGAGATGACATTTAGAAATACCAGGCTTGGAAGGTTGGTTTTTTTGGGGTTTTTTTTTAAGCTATTAAAAAAGTGTTAAAACACACACTTACTCATTTTTAAGTTTCAATCTTTAGGAATAAAGAAAACTGGGTAACTGCTTTTATACACCATTGTGCATTACTGCTAGCATGCCTATCCACATCCGTTCATTTAAACTCCTCCGCATGAATCAGCTTCTACCCCCAAGCACAGTGTCATTATTACATTAAGTGTAGTTTCTTACTAGTCAGTGATAGTAAGCAATGATCACAGAGCACTGAACACAGGTGATCAGCATTCTGACCACATCAAAAGCCTTTTAACCTAACTCCTTACCTTCCTACTAGATAAGAATTTAGGCCACTTGGAGAGGCAAAGGGAGCTAGATATATTACTTGTAATCTTACAGTATACAGCTTTACTCAGTGTGACAGTTTATTGTAATTTATTTCTATTTATCCATACCGTGCTGAACATCACTATCCTTGAAGAGTACCACAACTTATAGCCTCAAGGTATTATGTATCAGCACAATGACACTGCTCAGTATCAAAGAGTAATTATCACAAAGCTAATATGAGAAATTTATTAAATGCTCAGATAACAGCTGGAATTTATAGCTCATCAAGTAGGAATAATATGGCAGAGAATGAGATTGAACTTAAAAGTAATCATACCTTTTTTTCCAAAAGCTTTTAGAAGCTTGAGCACTCCTCTTCTTTGAACACAGATTTTTAACTTTGTGCTTAAGACTTATGTTTCTAAATTCACTGAATTTCTTTAACTAAACCCAAGGCCTCTGGCTACTAAAATGCCTTTAAAGTCAAATATAGCCCCTGTATAGTGAAGGAAGACATTAGATAGGCAAAGTTTCTCCTCTAGAACACAAGCAAGGTTTGAAATTGTGTTTCCTAAAACTAGCCTGCAGTAAGTAGGCCAAGTGAATTTAAGGGATTCAGACTTCATTTTGTCCTTAACAAGCAAAACTAAGCTTTGAGGTAAGTTATATAAGCATTTTCATGAACTCTGAAGTGGTAAAAGATACACACTGGTTGGCAATAATCCAGCTCCAGTTTTCTAGTAAACCTATACATAGTAACTTTCAATCATTATTTGGTAAGCAGTTAAATCCTATTTAATAAAACCTATTTCAGAATGAAGATTATAAAGTAACAACAGTGTTAGTCTGGTCAAGCAATACTCAAGATTCCTCTGCATACGTTTCTCCATACTTAATACGGAAGTTCAGTTTCTCACTTTCACGAAAACATTGTTCTCCTTTAGAGACTTTCCTCCATACTAAATATTAAAATGTAACCCACTCCTGCAGTCTGTCCATTGATTTTTACCATAATACATTACCAAAAAAAAAGTATCATTACCAACAGCCAGGTACTGTATTACAAAGCTTACCTATTTCATAGGATTAAAAACTGTGTAATTGTTTAATGATCTAAAGTATTTTCCAAATATAGCTATTGATGCATCCTGATATGTTTACAAGTAGTTTAAAGACTACTCAACATAATGCATTATGTTTTCTATTACCATCAAAATTGAAACAAAGTTGTTGATAATCTGCCCTAAATGTCATCTTACTCTATAAATTTTTTAAGAACTTTACTAACTTAACGAAGTCTCATTACTTGGTAGCATCAATCCAAACTATTTGAACAAATTTGAGAACCAAGTGCATGTATTTCAAGATTTCCTACATCACACGTCATGTGTATTCAGGATTTGGATTTAATTTAAACATTCACTGGAGAATCCAAATTTAGATTAGTAAAATTTTTTTTTCCAAGATGAACCAGCAGAATAAATAAAAAAGAAATAAAAAACACAAGAACTTTCAAAGATCATCAGGAACGGCTGATAGCTGACAAATAAAACCAGGACAACAAATAGCTTCCCCAGCAAAACCATTCAGCAATTTAGAATTCCAGGTCTGCATATAAATATATTACCCTTAATTTGTTTATACAAGTGCCATTTTTAATGTAGGTTCTTGGATTTAAGTACGTACAAGAAATGAAATGATGTGCCAAACCAACACAGACAGACCTGTCAAATGATTCTGTTTAGGTCATAGTGGGAACCGCCCAAAGAAGTCACTCTACACTACATACCACTTGTTTGGAACTTACATAGCCTGCTTGGTCTCCCACCAAACACCCCTCGATCCACAAGTATCACAATCCTACATACAAGGGATACTTGAAAATACATTTTCCTGAACATATCAACATTACATGGTTACATCTCTCAATACAACAATGAAAATTTGAAGGTAAGCAACACAAATCCAAATTCCTATTTCGCAAAAAGGGGGTTTGATCAAATATCATATGGTGTTGATATAAAGCTTACTTTTCTGAGAACATCTTTCAGCTGCAGATGATCAGGAAGCAGTCTGCCAGAATACACCAGCCTCTGATCCTTTGTAGACTAGGAGATGGGACAAAGAAAGGTATTTAGCTTTTTCCTGCTGTACAGATATACAGCTGGAGATAACATTCACAGATGAGAAAACCCCTTATAACTCCAACCACCAACAAATAGCCTTAAAAGCATTTCAGAGGCTTCACAAGTCCAACTCACAAATTAATTCTGAAAAAGAATTCTGCTATTACGCACTCAGTGAGAGTACCATAACAATTAATAACACTTAACTGGCAAATGCTGCTCAACAAAACTATCAAGTATATTCAAAAATTGCTTGCTTTTAAAGAAGATTTGCTCTTTACCCTGCTCCCATTCCCAGACACTTGCTGAAAAAGTAGATGGAAAAACAGCTGGGGCAAAAAAAAACCAAAACCAAAAATAGTTAGTAGAATTATGGAATGATAATTAAAATATGCAGAACAAGGGCACAAATCTCAGTCGTTTTCAACATGGAATTTCTGTTATTAGTCCCTGCCCCCATCCCCACACCCAAAAATAAAGAGAAAAAAAAAAATCACAAAAGGAAACAAGGAGGAAAGCATTAAAA